>QBDW01005835.1:0-41716 GCA_003261595.1 Maconellicoccus hirsutus | reverse complement strand
CCCCCCCCCCGAGATGTGTGCCAAACTAACACGACCGTAGCGTCAATTAAATGTCTATTTTAACGAATTTTCAACCGAATAACCTGAAATTCTAGTTATAGATGAGAGTGGTCTACTAAAATAACTTTTTTCCCAGTTTTTTCAATCGCCATAACACCCCTCTCCCTCCCAACGCATTCAATAATTTTTAACAGAGACTCCACCGCCTTGAAACATAGTTGATAAAAAAATAAATTATTTTATCTCGCCCCCCTCCTCCCACCACTTCAGCAAAGTTAAATTTTAAATTGGAAGAAAATTAATAATTGAAAAAAAAAATCAAATTGAAATTATAAAAAAATAAATACATTATATGATTAATTTCAAAAAATATATATGACGTCACATATTTCGACAGTTCTGCCAATTCGCAAATTCAGAATTTTTTGGAGCTTAGGCACATATACCAAAACACCTTAAACATCACTTACGTATATGCGTCTTTTTTAGGGTTAAATCGAAGAAAAACTTTTTTTTTCATCAAAACATTTTTTAACGTGCTTAAAATATTGAAAAGAAAAAAAAGCTACGCACCAAAAAAATCGATAGTTATCGCGTAAGAAAATATCGAAAAATCACGAGCATACGTCCGACAAGTCGATACCTGCCACGGCGTACTAGCGGAAGATATACACTTACGCGCAGCAACCACGTTAGTTTTAAGAAACGAGCGTTCAGGTTTCTGCGCGTAAGTACATATTTTCCGCTGGTACGCAGTGGCAGGTATCAACTTGACGGGCGTTTGTTCGCGAATTTTCGACATTTTTTTACGCGATAACTATTGATTTTTTTGGTACATTGCATATGAAGTTTTCTTTTCTTTTCAACTTTTTAAACACGTTGAAAAATGATCCAGCGGAAAAAATAATTTACTTTTCCATTTCGCCTTGAAAATAACGTTTAAAATTGATTTTTAGGGGGTTTTGATATGTACCTAAGCTCTAAAAATTCTGATTTTTGGCTTGAGGTGTATATCACATCAACACATGCAAAAAATTGTTTTCCCTCCTGTCAATTCTTTTTGAAGGGGGGGGGGAGGAGGAGGAGGAGGTGTAAGTTGAAAAATATACCAAGTAAACGGAACATTTGCGTATAAATGTACATAATTCTCAAAATTTGCTCAATACATCGCCCACGTGATCAAAATTAAACTCAAAAAAACCAGTCATAAATATTTTCATGTTTACAATTCGATCAAAGTGCACGAAAAATGATCAATATTCCATTTAGATGCCTACGATTTATCTCAATCCCCAAAGAAACAATACTGAGAAAATTATAACAAAATGAAAAAAACACAAGGTACAAGCCTTTGTTGCTGGAAACCACGAAGATTCCATCGAACATCGGGAGGCCGTTAACGGGGATGAAATACGAGTGGAGAGGATCATATAACGTCTCACACAAACACACATCGGCTCTTCATCCCCTTGAAATTTTCCAAGGGCAAAAGGTCTCCTTGAATGGAATAAAATTACCTATGTATTTCATCATTTCACAAGATGGAAAAAACCACCCTAACTGCGCAACCAAAACGATACCAAAATTTAAACCCTTTCAGTCGTCGAGTCGTATCTTCTATTTGGCAAAAACACCTTCATCTATGGAACTAAAATTTTCCATAACTTCGATTACCCGACGAATAGAAATTATCTACCAACTGCTGCTGGCAGAGTTGAAAAAACGTTGGGAAAATTACCAAAAATTCTTGTTTGTTTCTGAGCTTCGAATTCCATTTGATAATTGGAACTTCGGGTTTTATATTTTCAAAGTAGCGTTTTCACCATCGATGGAAAATTACCTTATACCTCGAAGCTTTTCGTGGTTCATTTGAATTATTATCAATACGAAGGGAAAAAAGACTGTCGTAGAATTTTTACGATTATGCTTTCGAACAACTTTAGCATATCGGGAAGGAGAAAAAAAGCTAAGCTCTAATTCAAATTATACCACCGGTGAAAAAAACCTCCAACGGCGTTATCGGTGGCAAGTAAACGCGTTGCATGTATTCTCTCATCTGTTAGGTTGAATTGACATTGACAGATTACACGAGTAGACTTAACGCCTTTTGCCAGTATATGTATGCAATAGACGATATAGCTTTTATATAGCTTTACACCCTTTCAATACTTTTTCATTTTCTTCAATAGCGTCTTCCATTCTTTCAATTTGGCCTCTCTTTCACCATTAACACCTTTGAACGTAACACAACAAATACTCCGTACCTAAAGGATTGAATTTTTCCCGAGACAACGTTTCTTATTTGATTAAAAAGAGAAAAAAATCACTGCTATTTTAATAATATTTCCAATGAGAAAAATCACCCGAGACGAATGGTGTATGTGGCTTTTGTGGCAAATGCGCGTTTCCGTACTTCGACTTGTGTATTTTTTTTCCACGACGTTTTTCTCGTCCAGATTGCACCGAAAGAAATGTTAGATGTTCATTTTGACGTTTACGATATTAAAATAGAATTTGCATTTTTTATCGTATTTTTTTCCCCGATACCGAAATTAATATCACGTTTAGATATCGCTGCCGTGAGTTTAGTACGTCGTGTTTGTGATAAAAAGATGAATGAAAATTATGGACGAGTGTTTTCCACATTCTAAGGCAAAATGTTACGTATTTGATGAGTAAAATATACGTTTCGATTTGTTCAAAAATACCGCTACGGGGTGCTGTTTCCTTCAACACAGTTCCCTTGGAGATTTCACCCAGCGAATCCACATTTTTGTAATTCCTCACAAATTGAAGTCTTCGCTGTGGCACACAAAATTGAAAATCGTCGCGAAAAAGCGTCACGCGGTTGTCGTGATAACCGTTATCATGGCTACGTGTCATGCTCATGAGTGATAATCTTGATATTTCCATGGCATGATAACATGTCATAGATAACAAGTCATTGTTACTGTAACACGTGTATCATGATCATAGATGGTATGTATAATGACACAAGCCGTTGTCATGGTGACGTGTCATGCTCATGAGTGGCTCTCGATATTTTCATGACATGGTAATATGTCACAGGTAACATGTCATTCTTACGTTAACATATGCATCATGATCATAAGTGATATATGTATACGATTACACAAGCCGTTGTCATGGCGACGTGTCATGCTCAATGAGTGATAATTTTGATATTTTGTGGCATAATAATAAGTCATGGTTACGGTGACACGTGTATCATGATCATAATCGGTATGTGTGACGACACAAGCCGTTGTCATGGTAACGTGTCATGATCATAAATGATTCACGATATTTTCATGACATGGTAATAAGTCATAGGAGACGGGCCATTGTTACGTTGACATGTATGTATCATGATCATAAGTAATATGTATGACGACGCAAGTCGTTGTCATCGCCACGTGTCATGCTCAATGAGTGATAATCTTGATATTCTCATGTCATGATAATATGCCATAGATGGCAGGTTGTTATTATGATGACACGTGTATCATGATCATGAGTGATGTACTAAACCATAACAAGTCATTATCATGGTGATGTGTTATGGTTATGATTGACATGTGAAACGTAACAACTTGTTATGATAAACGTTATGTGAAGTGTCATGGTCATAAGTGACATATGATCATGCCTTGGTGATATGTCGAATTACATGATGTGGTCATGACAATAGACGTGATGATGATATGCGATGACAAGTCAGGTGATAATTTTTTTCTTCTCAAAACGCGTTTCACGTCGTATACTCATGTTCAATGGAAAATATAATTTGTTCATGTCACCACACAATGTGATGGATGACTATTCATTATCATGGTAACGTGCCATAGTCAGGAGTGACATTTGATCATGTCACGTTAGCATGTCAAGTGACATGTCATGGTTGCGAGTGGCATGTGACATCCAATGCAACTTCAAATGAACATCTTTATCGCAAAATGTCACTTTGTTGCGGACTCGTACGCAAGCTGATACTTAATGGTACAAAACGTTCAGCAAATTTTCATCTAAAATTTCTCATCTCTGCGTAGAGCCAATTTGTAGCGTCATTTGAGCCCGTCTCCGTTGTATTAATAACCTCCACAAATTCGATTATACAACCAAAACGAAATAATATCGCTCCCCTGCTCCTTCGACAATCTCGTCGTTTGTCTATTTCAATAATCGAAAACTTGGGAATATAATTAGATATTATTTATCTTGCCAATTGTATACGACGTTGTCGCGCCCGCGTAAATGGAATTCGTAGCCGGGGGCGTCGCGAAGACGTCGTATAGAAAAGTGCGAAATTTGTTGCTTTTTTACGTCGTTCGATCATCGCGCGTAGTTCACCCGCGAACTCGCGGAGTTGGCGAATTCGCTACATATTTAGTCACATTATACGCTCGAGTTTGTCATATTTCCGATATCGAGCAACGTCATTTCACTCCTCCCGCCGTCTCATCCTCTTAACCAAATATTACCGAATGTGGTAGAATTCACGTTACACGAAACGATTCCCGTCCCGTTTCTTGGGTGCTTCGTACGCGAACAGGGTGAGGATGCTGAGTAACGCCGTCGTTATGTAAACGTAAATATACGCCATTGTTTGGGTGTGTTGGTATTGATACAGCGTATACGAGGATTCGGGCGTTGTATTTTTGAATTATCGTAATAACTAATGGCATTGGCAAAATTCGCATATATCTTCAAACGAAATCAGCTCGAAGATGTATTGTAATCGTGGCTGCGTTCCCCGTGAAATATACGTTTATATTTACCGACGTCAAGTTTCGATTCGGAAAGCGTGAGGGTTTCGCGTTTTTTTTTCTCATATTTCCCATCGTTTGGTCGAGATATTAAATTAAACTTATCGCGTCACTTCGTGCTTACCGAATAAAACTAATAAATTCTTTTTTAAATGCATAAATTGCGAAAAATACACCAAAGAGAAGATAGCGACTGTTGCGGAATTTCAAAAGAGAAACCGTTCCCATTAAAGAGATACATAATTTTCTTTAATATTTTAGAATGACAGGCCACTCGGGACCGATATGAAAAACCGGCGTAAAATATTGTATTTTTAAACATTGTACGGCTTAAAATCGAGCCTTTGAGTGCAATGCAACGTGAATTTTAAGTGCTTTCCATATTTCGTGTAGTTATGTGAAAATCTCCGAATACCGGAAAAGACTACGGAGTTGCCTTTTGAGCGTCGCGATAGCCATCGACCACGTGATTTATAAATTAAACGTATTGTTGTCCCGTTGCGAGCTTTCGAGTATGTGGGGTATGATAAAAATCGAATTTGAATTTTCGTCGCAATTTCCACGATATTTAAATTCGGATATTTCTACATTACACAAAGTTTAACCTGATAACGCGAAAAAAACTCTGTACCGCATTTCGGTAAAACTTCAATTAATTCTCAAAAAAACGTAGCTCATTGAATCGATTGGTTGAAAAAAATTAAGAAATCATCTCCAACATTTGGTTGCACTTGGAGGAGATGCGAGTTCTGCAAATTGGCTTTTAACGAATTTTCACCCGAATCAATTGAGGGTGGGGGTGGCCTACTTGAATAACATGTCTATTCTGATTTTTTCAGTCACCTAAATCTTTTCAGCTCCTCCATAAAAAAAAGATGACAGCAGAAACATTAATAAATTTGTTGTGCATAAATGTTATTTATGCATTTATAATCCGAAAATCTGAATTTTTGGAGCTTGGACTCATTAAAAACCCTGTCAGAGTGACTAACGTTTTTTTTCTTCGAAAAATCACTACTTTTTCACTACCTTTTCACCAAATTTTTGAAAATCTCTCATCTTCACCCCACCCCTCCCCATCTTTATCACATCAACGAGGTCAAATTTCAGATCAGAAGAAAATTTGTGTTTGAAAAAAAAAATCAAACTTAAATTGCGGAAAAATTAACGCATTATATGTTTATTGAAAAAAGTATATGACGTCACATACTCTACCAGTGCTGCCAATACATGAAAAATTGCCAATAATTTATTAAAAATGAACAACCTCTGTGTAAATTTTTCAAAAATATTTCGGATTTTTTCATTCCTGCGTTATTTTATGATAAAATTCACTGCTTTCATAACCTATTTTTTTTATTTTTTTTTATCTTCGCCATGCACAAAAGCAGAGACTGAGGCGATTTTTGAGGGGCTGAAATCATTACTTTTTCACTGTTTTCATTACTTCCACTACATGTTAGATACCCTGTCTGTTGAAAAGAAACGAAAAAATTGTGGATAAAGAAAATGCCCTTTTTTTAATTTCCAACAACTTTCAAACAATTTCCCCTCTCACCCCAAGCCTCACAGAAACGCCCCAACCGAATCATGTTGTTTGCAATGCCAACAAAATGGCGAAAATACAGTGAAATTTCAGGAAATACGAAAAAATAATTTATACAAAAAATATTCCCCTACCAATTTGCTACAAATTTTGTTTCAAGCATTTTTTTCTCAAGTCACCTCAAGCCACCCAAAAACGTCCCAACATGAGTATTCTGTGTAAATCGTGATTTTCCATGTTCAATGCATGCCATGAAATTTTATATTCGACAAGTTGTGTTTTTTTCCAGGAAGAAGGGGAGGGGGGATGAAAGATTACCAAAGATGCTACGTTCTTGTAGGTACACGTGTTTAACTTGCTGCAAAAAATTCTTTAAATAGGCCCAAGCTCCATAGAGCTAATTAGCTATATCTCTCATTTCTTGAAATAACATTGAATTTGGCTATTTAAGATCAATTTAGGATTAAAAATCGTTCTTTTGCTGATTACAGATTTCAAAATAAACGAATCAATTTTTTTCAAAATTTTCCAACGCTTGATGCTCAATATAAAGTCAGAATCAGCAAATTCGATCATATTTTTTTGAGATAATTTTTCCTACCTCTTTCCTTTCCTCTCAATCGAAATCCATCAACTTCGGGCAACGACTATTTTAAATTTTCACCCAAATTGATCGATTTCTTTCGAAAAAACTTCATATTTCCATATCTAACCTAACACTACTACCAAACTATTAATTTCCATTCATAAAAACGTCACTTTCTCCCACATTCGAGTAAATTTGAAAACCCGCCGAGTGAGAAATTACGTCGAAAATTTCGCCCATCACACGCTTACATAAAAACCCCAATTCCACTTTCGATTCTTTACGCGTTTCCAGAGAAAAATAATTGAGTAAAGTACTCAAAGCGTTAAATAAACTTTAAATAATAAATATTGACGTTGAAACGAGCCCGAAGCATTGTTTACGCGATCGATTTTTTTTTGTATTTTATATTACGCGTTAAAATTTAGATCTTTTTTACGCGTCCTGCTCGGTACGTACGATTAATCTCGAAACGGCGGTTTTTCACGTCGATTTACGACATCTACAAATCGCGTATCGGGCGCGGAAAATTTGGTCGTAAAAAAAAATCATACATCTAAGGCATCCAAATCATCCAACATGATTGAGAACTTCATCGCGAACACGACGATAAAGAAAAACATTGCCAAATAAAAATCTCCCTTTTTACCATGTCCGAAACAACGATTCGTTTACAATACAGTAAAAATATTTTACGCGCTCGTTACGAAAACAAATTCGCTTTTTTCGATCGTCTCTCCATATATAAGAATAACAAGTGCTTCCATATTACGGCTTTCTTAACAAAAACAATACAATGTTGGGCCTTTTTTTTTACGATTTCATTTTTCCAACGTTAAAGCCATTCGTTCTTTTGATGAATTCATAGGCCGCTTAATGATGCAGTTTTATTAGCTTCGCATGTTTTATGTATTCGTATACCTGGCTCGCTCTCTCTCTTCGGCGTTCGGGGGTTTTTTTATGTTTCACATACGCGCGGACCCTTCTTTGTTTTTTCCTTGTTTTTACGTCATAAGCGCCGAATATATTAAAATGATCATATACCGATAAGACGTCCATGATTAACGACACGTCAACATTTACCGACATTTTTTTTTAATTTTTCATCCGTCGAGTAATTACGTCGTTAATTTATGGACTCGATGAGTGAAGTGAAAATTACTGATAAGCGGGTTTTATCACGTACTTAAATTCTCCACTTCGCAAGGTAGCACCAGCGTGTCTCCGAGGATCGCCCGAAACGTTTGCCCTCTCGATAAGAATTTCGGTCCGGCGCCGGCTCCTCCACCGGGGATGTTTTTCGTGCCACCTGAAAAAAAAAAAAAAAAAACTTAAAATCATCTCTCAACTAAATAGAAAAAACATAGTTATTAACGAAGCGTTTTCAAACGAGTCGATTGATAATTTCGTTTCCATAAAATGATAGTCGATTCGTAAATTACGTCAAATTTACGGATAAATACAACTGATGATGTCATATCATCGACAAACTCCAACCAAAACGAATCAACTGTATAAATTTAGAGAAAAATTCCTTCATGATGAACAACGTCATACTTAAACACATTCAGCGTAACGTAATCACAAACTAAATGACGTCATTGATTCACTTTTTACAAAAACCACAAATAATGACGTCATTGATTCACTTTTTACAAAGAACACAACTAATGATGTCATTGATTCACTTTTTACAAAAATCACAACTAATGACGTCATTGATTCACTTTTTACAAAAACCACAAATAATGACGTCATTGATTCACTTTTTACAAAAACCACAACTAATGACGTCATTGATTCATTTTTTACTAAAAACACAACTAATGACGTCATTGATTTACTATTTACAAAGAACACAACTAATGACGTCATTGATTCACTTTTTACAAAAACCACAAATAATGACGTCATTGATTCACTTTTTACAAAAACCACAACTAATGACGTCATTGATTCATTTTTTACTAAAAACACAACTAATGACGTCATTGATTTACTATTTACAAAGAACACAACTAATGACGTCATTGATTCACTTTTTACAAAAACCACAAATAATGACGTCATTGATTCACTTTTTACAAAAATCACAACTAATGACGTCATTGATTCACTTTTTACAAAAACCACAAATAGTGACGTCATTGATTCACTTTTTACAAAAACCACAACTAATGACGTCATTGATTCACTTTTTACAAAAACCACAACTAATGACGTCATTGATTCGCTTCTTACTAAAAACACAACTAATGACGTTATTGATTCACTTTTTACAAAAAACACAACTAATGACATCATTGACTCACTTTTTACAAAAAACAACTAATGACGTCATTTTGAGAAATTTTGTGAAATTTTTAGTTTGTTAGAATATTATGCGATCGTGAAATAATGCAAGTCAAATTTTCCCTTTTCGTCGCCACCTTTTCTATGGAGATCTGCGTTAAATATGCGATGACGTCATCAACGTACAAGCGCATAGATAAATTTTATCGCGTTTTTTCTGCAACCAAACGAAGCTGAAGGCTTTTAAAAAATGCACGATATTTTTCTCGAATTTACCCCCTCTACCTCCTCTCCCTAAAAAGATTTACTCAACAAACAACGACATCATTACTCTACAAATAGTTTGCTCAAAGAGGGGAGAGGAGGGATAAAAATTCAATTTTTCAAACAAGGTGACACTTATTTTGCAAAACATGAAATTCAAAATTTCAAGGTGAACTTGGCTCAAGAATAATCACACTTGACGTCATATGCTAAAATTTTATCTCAATTTTCTCAATTTTTCAATGAAACGAATTCTCAGGTGCTCATTCGATTCAGTTATCAAACTTCCCTCTGTTCTGGCCTCCCCCCACCCCAACAGGAATTCTTTTTGAATGATTTTATGATTTTTTTAAGAACCGTTCAATTACATTAATTATAAGATGCTTTACAATTTTTTTTAAATTCATCTTCTACTTCGAGCGACTCCTACGGAAGCGAGTCCACGGCGACCACGAGCTGCAATAGCTCAGATACGATCACCTCATGTTCTACAACTCCGCCAAAACTTCACCTCGCCTTTTAAGGCCGCTGATCATGGTAATTTACAAATTACAAACCCTTCTAATTGAAAAAGAACCGGCTTCAAAAAGGTCAAAAAAAGGTAGCTGAAATTAAGATAACCTACATCAAAAGCGAAATTATAATTTCCTCCTGCGTTCAAATTCCACCATCCGTGCATTTCCGTTAAAAAGAATAAAATGCAAATATTTTGCAACACAAAAGAATTCTGAAAAAAAGTTGTTATTACGGTAAACTGTTCTTAATTATAAAGTATTATTACTCCGAGAAAAATACGTTTTAATCGCGAGAAAAAGCATAAGGAAAAGAAGGCGAAAAAAATCCTCAGATACCGTTTAAGTTTTTAATTATTGTACCGAGAGGATCGTAAAAATATTCTCATCAATTAAAAATTTAATTCGTTACGATGTGACCAGAATAGTGGAAAATGATGAAACTATATAGAAAAATTTACCGGTAAAAAAAGCTCGCTATACCGCCGACGAGTTACGAGATATAAACGAAACACCAGATGAGAAGAATCTTTGAAAAATTTTATTATTCTTCGGCTAATTGCAGCATTTAATTTAGTTTAATTAAAACGACAACAGGTAAGAGAGTTTTTAATTTACGTCGTTTCCTGAGCTCCTATAAAAAGAACCTACCCCGGGCAAACACTCGTAACAAAGATTCGTATTTATTGGCCAAAGAGAAGGGAAAAAAGGGCAAACCCTAAGCAACGTCGTGCAAATAAAAAGCTAAATCTCAACGCGGTAACTCGATGTCACTCTATCTCCTAACGTCGTGTACAATTTATAAAAACTCATTAAATAACTTTCTCGGTATTAGATTGCCAACGCTAATGATCTCGTACGTTAACACACATCGCCTCATATGTATCTTCTTTAAAACTGATATACTCGTTTGAAACGTGAATCATTTTCGCTATAATTGCTCGACTACATCCTTCGTTGGCAATTGTACACATCGTATAAAATAAGAAGCCGAGATGTAAAGTACACGAAACGTTAATGAAGTTGCTATATATCGAGCGCCCTGTGCAACCATAAAGCCCCCCTCACTTTCGAGAATATATCGCAGTTTTCACGCTAGCACGGCAGCCATTATTTTTGATGGCTTTCCTTGACCAGTCTGCCTCTTCGGCATCATTTTCTGCGAGATTTATACTCGTACATGTCGCCTAGGCTCTTGTGTATTTTTCACCATGACCACGTAATATACTGGAAATTACGGTTTGCCCTTTTTACCTCCTCGTTCCAGGGTTCGTACGAGGTTCTGAGGGTAGGCTCGTACCAGCGACGAGGTCGCGTTTCCAATGACACCCCAAGGAAGACGTATTTCCATTTGGATTGGTCCTCGAGTAATCTAGTGTTACACAGCAGCACGTTGCATATCTTCATCATGTGTTATGAAGATGATCTTCATCGAGGTATCGTGAAACTGACTCGATACACGTTAGTCGACTGTGGAAAGGAAGCGCCCAATTCGTAGTCATTTTTGGACATCTTCACCTCGTGCTTTCTCAACGAAAACCCACCTTCTTCAGCGATACCTCCAAAAGTTCAACTTATTAACCCAAATACTCCCCAGGTTTACCGAGTCTACCTCATTTAGATGAAATTTCTCCACCTTAATTTTTTCAAACCGTCGAATTTGGCAGCTCGAAAACACAGATAAGACGAGGCTCCACGTTAAAAAAATTCCCAATTTCATATTCGTTTACTAAGCTATTAATCACTGCAATGAGCTTGGCCGGAAATGTCGTATCGTTTTTATTTCATAATAGAAAAACATTCGGGCCTGATTGATTGATAGGCTATAAGGGCTACGCGTAAGCGCCTTTTCAGCCATTGCTCATCGGTAGTCTTTTAACATAAAGGTAATAGGATATATTGAACGATATAAAGAAACTGCGAGAAACTTTTCGCCCCGGTACAGTATTCCAATCTACTTAGTAATTGGTTTTTTTTCGGGTGGGTATTCGTTATCATTTGACGGTAATTTACCGTAAAAGATGATTAAGTTAGGTGCTGACGTATCGTGAATTTTTTCTTCGCCGTTTCTTTTCTTACCTTGGGAGTATTCTTTTCATTTCCAGGGTCATTTTTCGTTATTATTTTTATAGAGATTTTTTTAATTTCTCTCAAACTCTAGCTCGTTTCAAAATATACCAATTGCGAAGATAAATACGAAAATTTTCAATTATATTCGCCTTTCGTAGCCGAGTGAAAATAAAAACTCGATTGCGTTTCGTCGCTGGTATACTTTTCATTATTTTTTATTTTTTTTAAAAAAAACGTAATTAGTCGTTTATTCGTTATGGTTGAGGCGTGTTTTTTTTTTTATTTTTTAAATTAATATAATGAAAATGTAAAATTAGCTGTTTTTTATGAAAATTAAAAAATAATTTGAAACCCGTACTTCGCGTTTTTTTTTCTGTCGCGATAATTTTAATTTTGATTTTATTTCGTCTCATAGTCTAATTTTGAGATTTTTTAGAGTCAACGGTGACTTTATCAAGCACCTTTGTGGACCAGTTAATGTAGCACGAAAATATCGCCGAGCTTGCAAAATAAGGGGATAAGATGGAATTAAATATAGTATACCCTGAATTTCATACCCTTTTAAGGCATAGTAACCTCGTGAACTCAGTTGTTTGCTTGTATCCTTGAAAGAACTGGTTTCATCAGAAAATATTCCAGTTCAATATTTTCACAAAAAAACAGCTATTAATGATTTGCAAAAACAAATACGAGACAACTACCCGCGCAGACGAGGTCCCATCCCCCTTAAAATGCCGAAAAACGTACCCTCCATATCCACCATAATGACAAATCCGGTACTCGAATTTCTCTCAAAAAGTAAGTAACCCCAGTTTTTGACGTAGGACATGAAAAAAAGCAATTTGTGATTTTTTTCATCCTAACTACATAATCCGCGGTTTTTCGCTTTTATCTCGGTAAAAAATAATCTTAGGACAAAAATGGCTCAGTTCAAAATTAAAAAGTATAAAATTCTCTACAAATTGCACATAAAAATACTTCATGAAACATGCCTAGTTTCCAAGTTATGACGCGGGGTGACATGAGAAAGTAAGGTTTTTGATGGAATTATAGTCTAGGTCACTAAATGCAGTTTTTCACTTCTAACTCATCTGAAAATGATTCTATAAAAAAAATGGTTCAGTTCAAAATTAAAGAGCACTAAATTCTCTATAAATTGCATATATAACAACCTCAAAAAACATACTTATTTTTTGAGTTACGACGCGAGGTGACGCAAGGGGGTTTTTAATGATTTTTCAGTCCAGTTACTCAATATGCAATGCGGTTTTTCGTTTCTAACTCAAGAAAAAATAATTCTACGAAAAAAATGGTTCAGTTCAAAATTAAAGAGCACTAAATTCTCTATAAATTGCATACAAAACAAACCTAAAAACCCTGCTTAGTTTTTGAGCTATGACGCGGGGTAACGGGAGTTAAGAAATTTTTGACGAAGTTTTATGAAATAATCCATTATTCATCTTCCCTGCGTCAATTCTGATAATGACTAAATACAAAAAATAGGAGCAATAAATTTTCAGAAAATTTCAAAAAACATGACCCCTAATTCAAGTATTTTTGTTCTACAATCATTCGTGATTATACGAAGTTTCTCACCAGTTCCTAGGACTTTACCTAGTCATTTTGGCGTTTCCTTCAACATGAAAAATCATTTTCAAAAAATTCCAAAATTCCCATCTCCACCGCACCTCGATTTTAATCGAAACTTAACCGCAATCGAAATTTCGTTCAAACAACTTATAACGAACTACATCAATGAAAAACTCGCAACAATGTAAAAATCAAACAATTCGCCGATAAAACGAATCGCGTTAATATGACTTTTTTCCAATTTGACGCGACAAAGAAGAAAAAAAAGCAAAAAAAAAGGTCACAAGCTGCGGGATACGTGAACGAACGCCGAAAAAAACCTTAATACAAAATCTTTCAGCTAGAAGTAATTCGCGGGTTCTTAGAAAATATAATTCTTTGTTTGCCTCTTCGCTGATAGTTTTTCCTTTTTCATTCTTACACAGCGATTGGAAAACGCTAGTAAATCATAGTTATAACAATTGCTAGCTAGAGTCTGGTTATATATGGCGGACAAACACGACACTAACTTTCTCTTTGCCGTTTCCTTTTTCCGGATTTTTATACTGTGTAAATATTTCTCTCAATTGTATCTGTTTCCGGTGAATGATGCGTTATTTTTAAACGTGATGTTATAATCTCGTATATCGAGAGCGTACCACCATCGGCGTTACCATCTTCAAATCGCCCTTCATATACCATTAATTTATCCCAAACCCTCATTTCCCACCCTTACGGTACGGGCCTTCGGTTATGGACGCTTTGTATTACATGCACTTCGAAACGAAAGAGGTATTTTCAATAATCCAAAAGATCATACCTCTGGCTAAACATCGCTATTTTTTATACTTCGCCTCGAGCGAGCAAAAAAAACCACGAAAATCTCTTTAGCTATTTAACGACGAAAAAATCCCCTTCGCCGCGTTCCACCAACGGCAAAAATTTTCCACTCCAAAGGAAATCATCAATTTAACAAAATACCCTGTTTAAAAACCGCCACAGATATCTTAAAAAAATAAAAAAATAAACAAAATAAAGCGCTTCGCTCTCAAATTTATGTACATTGGAAACTCATTTCAGGCGACTTTAATGACTACCGCTTTTTTCCGCGTACAAATCTAAAAAAGAGGTTTTTCTAATACTTGGGATAAAATTGAAAATTAATAAGGAAACTGTATTTTAGCGAAATTCTGCAGCTTTCCAAGTTTGCTCCGATGAAAGGGCGAAAATTTAAACAAGGCGGGATTTATCCGAAATTACATCTTGAAAGTGTAACTGTTTCCTCGTTACCAATCTATTCACCGACATTAAGAGGATTTTTGGCGGTGTTCATTTTTTTCTTTCGTTTTCGCCGCTTTTTTTTCTCTCTCTCTTACTTTTTCCGACGATGAAAATTTTTTCTGTATTTCGTTGATTATTTTTCGTCATTTTTCACAAGTCTCGAAACCAACGAGAAATAATTTTAATCGTTCATTGGTTATTTCCAGAGTAAAATTAACGTAGAATTTTCCAAATTTTTCACGGTAATGACAAGCGAGCGCATTCATTTAACGTATTTCGAATAAAAAGATATCTGTCGATTTCAAATACCAAATACTAACTCCGCCCATTTAGTTCGGTCTCGTTAAATTATTCGTCGTGTTGGCGGAACCATGCTCGGTAAACTAGTTCTGCTTCGACGACCGAAGCATATGATTCGCTTTACAAAGATTTACAACTTATGATGACGTCGTTGAAACCTTACGAGCTTGTTTCTAACATTACAAATGTATTTTTCCAATTTTTTTCGCGCTGAAAAACATCTCGTATTTATTTTCAAAACAGCTATCAGCATAAATTCAGATATTGGGAAAAATTTATAGCACAGAACCTCTCCCCGACCCCATTTGAGTATTTTTTGAAAATTTTCCAAAACACTTAAACGGTGGAGTGAAAAATGTGCCACGTTCGATTTCCAATAATCATCGCGCAATATAATAAAATAACCAAAGGAGTTTTGCAGAGTAGGAGGAGAGGTGCGAGTCTACATTTTTTTTTTCAAATTACAAGACTTTAGATTTGAAGAACGTGGAAAAAATATGTATTGAAATCTCATCGAATTTTTAGTCCACTTTCATCCCCATCTAAATCGACATATGTCAAAAAAGTTCTGGAAAAATTTTTTAACGGTACAAAAAAAAATTAGATGCAACCCTGAAAAATTTTCATTCGCATTAAAAATCTCCAAATTAAAAAAAAAATGTTAAAAACAGGGTAAGTTTCTCATTTACAAGAATATCCCACTCAAGACCGTCGAGAGTGGGGGTACGCGAAGCGCCTGCGTACGTCAGTCGCGTCTCAACTCTAGTTACGTTCAGACGTATGTTTTCGCGTTTTTGTCCATTCTTACCTCACCAAATTGATGCGCAAACTAAGCACCTGCTTTAAACGCATAAAAACACGAAAAATGAGATATTTACCAAGATGTCGAATCAAAATCGACGATTTGTCAGTGAAACGAAGACAACGAGGGAGCACTCGTACACGCTCCACAACCCACTTTTTCATTTCCGTTTCAAAATTGAATACAGATTTTAAACATTATTTTTAACCACTTCTACACCAAAACGTATGAGAAAATGCGTTTGTGAAGGAGACGTTGAAAAATAGTAAATTTAACGCGCTTTCTTTTTTTTTTACCAGAATGAACTCTCGGGTGAAAAATTCCCTACGACAACCCCACCTTTGTGCTGCTTCCTCACCGTGTATTTTTTTCTTTGAAAGTTCGTTTTTACTTTTCCAACATGGGCGTATAATAATTTCCGGACGTATGCAAAAAGTAAACGCGTCGTATGAGGAAGTTAACGAAAATATTTTCGTTTGCGCTACATCACGGTGCGACGTACGGCCGACGACGAGCTTGCCGAAAGAAATAATTTCTGTATTATGCTAATACGAATAAATTTAAAAGCTAAAGTGTTTTACTACCTGGCGAACGTATAAAATTGCCTCGGAGAAACCAATTTAAACTTAAGCGTCGTTTTATGCGATAAGAGACGAGCAATCATGAAGTAAATAGGATAAAGAAATATGATTATGAAACGTAACTCGAAAACGCGAATAAATCGCAGCAAAACAGAACGGCACGCGAAAATACCTTATATGAGATTTTAAACATCGCTATGACTAGATTCTTATATGCACGAGGGGCGCAGGCTCATGTATAATTTCACAAACAATCGCTTAGACGGTTTTGTTTCGCCATAAGCGGGGTGAAAAAATTCAATTTCAGGGTAATTTAAAATACGACGAAGGAAATTAGCCCGAGTTGCTGCAAAAACTGTTTTTTCTTTCGCCATTCCGTGCCCTGAACCTAAAACAGATTCTAAGGCGAATTTGCCAAAAGACATATGCGGCTTTACCAATCTTGCTTATTATGTTGCACGAGAGGCAAAATCCACGAGATTTCCCCCTCCCTTCAGCTTTACCCTACCCGCATCGTCATCCGTTATGTTTAGTTTATTGATTTAATTAAGATTTCTATCAGATTGTAAGACGTACGTGTCTTCGAGGCGAATATAAATGGTACGTGTTTTACGCCTCCGATTAGAGTTCGGTATCTTTGGTGTATTTTGCACTCGTGAAATCATGTTCGCTCGGGTGAGTTGAAATAGGAAAGGGAGGGAGGATTCCATAATTTTTTTCGCCCAAATTGGTCATATAAACCCCTCTCGAAATAAAAATCAAGCTCAACCAGACTCCGGGTCTAATTTTCCACCGAGTGAATTGTCTACCATCTTAGTTTTTCATCAATAACTTGAAAACCACTGCATCAACGTAAAAAGTATTTAGGCTATGACAAAAAATAATTATCATGAAATTTCCTACAAAATGACACCCAACATGACCCCTTTCCGTCGACCTCAACTCTTGCTGAAGGGGCTCAAAAATTGCACGTTTTGCTCCAAGCGCAATTCTACAGAAAAAGTTACCCTTTCTAAAATCCTTCACTGCTGTGAACACCTCAGTGACGTTTGTTTCTCCGGTCGATCAGATTATAATTTCTCCCCGTATAACTTCTTCACTCCGATTAAAAAACAATATTAATAAAAAAAATGAAAAAATATTCAACACACGAATTCGATTCCTTGTAAATACGTAAAATCAACGCAAAAAAATCAAATATCTGCTCTCGCAAAAAATACGCTAAAATCATCCAAAAACGAGCCAAACGTCTCCGACGACAAAACTACAACATAAATTCGGACCAATTCTATCGAAAAAATGAATGCTAATATTACAAAACAACTCTTTTACATATCTCGCTTTTTATTCGTGTGATATATTTCATAAAAGAGGAATATAAAAGTAACAACTGCGAACGTATTTTCTTCCTTATTGACTACTTTCCAGCAAGAATCGTTATTGACGATGCAACCACTCAATAAAATTCGTATCGGTTCATCGAAACGTATCAGACTATACCCGAAACCGTTATAACACGCCTCGGGCTGAAATTTACGCATGAAAAATTCACCCTCGTCGTCGCCGTGTCGAAACATCATCGAAATGAGAAATTTTTCTCTCCAATTATACCGAAAAATGTCGTACGAGGTATTTTTCTAAACAGACCAGCCTCGAAAAAACACTTCGAATATCTTATCTGTGAATTTTTAGAGATAATAACCCCAGCTCGAGTATCAAGTTACGAAAATCACTCAAAATTTCTCGAATTACTTGTATCTCTAAAATTGGTCGAGAGATTTCCTATATTTTACATTCGATTATAAGAGAATTTGAAAGGCTTCGAGTTCAAACCTGATTTTTTTTTATAAAATCATTGTTCATTGAGCCAGAAATGAAAAAGTAAACGTCAAGTGATTAGGTAGAAAAATCCTGAAAACTTTTATACATTTGTCAATTTTCAACAGGAAGAAACAGTTAATTACCTTGACTTCTTTTGAAGTGAAATTAATAAAGAATTTACCGAACTTTAACTCTGATTTCATCAAATCGATTCAAGTCAATCTCAAGTTTAAATTGGTTTCATGTAGATTCAAATCGATTTCAAGTAGGTTCAAATCGATTTCAAGTATAATAATACTACTTGAAAGTCGATCTGAATGGAATCAAACCGACTGGAAATCAATTTGAATCTACTTGAAATAACTTATCAGATCAAAATCGATTTATATTCGATTCAAGTCAATTTCTCAAGTTTAGATCGGTTTCAAGTATATTCAAATCAACTAGAAATCAATTTGAGTCTACTTGAATCTACTAGTCAATCTCTCAAGTTCAGATTGGTTTCGAGTAGATTTAAATCGATTTCAAGTATGTTCAAATCGATTTCAAGTATAATAATACTACTTGAAAGTCGATCTGAATGGAATCAAACCGACTGGAAATCAATTTGAATCTACTTGAAATAACTTATCAGATTAAAATCGATTTATATTCGATTCAAGTCAATTTCTCAAGTTCAGATCAGTTTCAAGTATATTCAAATCAACTAGAAATCAATTTGAGTCTACTTGAATCTACTAGTCAATCTCTCAAGTTCAGATTGGTTTCGAGTAGATTTAAATCGATTTCAAGTATGTTCAAATCGATTTCAAGTATAATAATACTACTTGAAAGTCGATCTGAATGGAATCAAACCGACTGGAAATCAATTTGAATCTACTTGAAAAAACTTATTAGATTAAAATCGATTTATATTCGATTCAAGTCAATTTCTCAAGTTCAGATCGGTTTCAAGTATATTCAGATCAACTAGAAATCAATTTGAGTCTACTTGAATCTACTAGTAAATCTCTCAAGTTCAGATTGGTTTCGAGTAGATTTAAATCGATTCGAAGTAGATTTAAATCGATTTCAAATCGATTTAAATCGATTTTAAGTATAATTATTTTACTTGAAATCGATTTAAATCTACTTGAAACCAATCTGAACTTGAAAGATTAACTTGAATCGACCAGAAATCGATTTGAATCCACTAAATCACTTTCAAGAAGATTCAAATTGATTTCTAATCGATTCAAGTCAATTTGAATCGATTTCGAGTCGATTCGAATTAAATGCGTTTATAACGCATCGAACCAACGCCACAAAGACGCACCTACAACTAACTCAAGATCAAAATTTAATTTTTGCACCGCCGACACAATGAAACAGTGATATAAGATTATGAAGTGAACTTTTAAACTTGAATATTCTAGTCATTAGAAGTAAAACTTGTTATCTCAATTCGAATTACTTTCGTCGAGAAACTTTTCTTAATTATTATTATTTTGCTGACAACAAAAGTTGTATGTTAAATTACACTAAACGATGTCGGTTGCAAATAACTTCTACCCGGTGAACTTTTCATTCGTTTGAAATTAATAAAATACCAATTTCGAGTCAAAACTCGAGGGGAAACTTGCTGCCGGAAATACTCGCCTAGACACCTAGTCCGAATACGTATTTTACACCAAATAAACTCTCGGACGTGACAGATAAACTCGTTCGATTCGACGTTTCCATTTCGAAAGTTACCAAACCCTGATAACACACTTCAGAAGACCTCGGACGCGATCTTCAAAGGAGGAAAAAATAAAACGACGGAACGCGGAAAAAAAAGATAAAACACTTTTCCTTGTATCATTTTGTATAATCTGAATACTCGGCGGAAACGCTCAGAAAGCGAAATAAGTACACAAAAATTTTCCCAACAAAGGAGTTTTTATCGTAGTCGCGCGTATATAGAAAACAAGTGAAAAAGAAGCAAAAAAATACGCTACACAACTTATTGTTCGACTAAATCCGTACATTGTATGCCGAATATGAAATAAGGAACTTGTTGCCAAAGGCGAAGTTACTTTGTTTTTCGAACTATTGTCGGCGTTAATATCGTTATCTGTAGTTTTTCATTCTGCGCTAATGGAAAAGTTGCGGAGATTTTTTATTGCCGCGGAAAAATAAAACGCGACGTTGGCTCGACGTTTTCGCATACTAACTTATAAACTGTTTTGTAATTTTAGGTGTCGTTAGAAGCCAACTTATCACTTGCGGCGTTCTATAAACGGATCGAGATGTTTTTCCACTGTCATACGCAACGTGTGTACTTATTATCGCGTGGTCCGTATTTTTTTTCCGGGGCGAATTGTCGTTTAATGATTTCCCATATCAACGTTTCTAAACCTTTTTTTTCGCCCCCCATTTCCCAAGTTGCGAATCTAGTTCTTTACGTCGAATGACGTCGTTTTGTATATCTACTTTAGTATGATTTACGAAAATACATTATATCGAGAAGTAGTTCTATCTTGGACATGGGAATTGAAACGAATTTTCAAGCCCGGTAGCGTATATAAACTCCCATATCGCTCGTTTGAAAATTATCACGTATATTTAGAATTTACTACAATTAGCGATTGCAGTTTTTGATAGATCGAGTAAGATCGTAGCATAAAAAGCATAGCGGAGCATTTCTAGCTGGATTTTTTACATCTTGGTTCCATGTTTTCTAAATTCAACGAGAAGGAGGGGAAGTGAAGGGGGGAGGGACGTGGAAATCGAAATAAACATACCAAAACACGACCACATAGTTCAATTATGGTGAGACAGTAACAATAACATAATTTAAAAACCGCTAAAAATGATTTAAAAATCATGTTTTTCAAAGTTAGAAGGGGGGGAGGAGATAGAAAGTCAAAACCTCCAAGAAGCAATTCTTGGGCACTCACTACAAATACATGCCAAAACACGACCTTCTAGCTCGATTTAGAAAGGATATAACAATGACACAAAATTTATGAAGGTCAACTAAGGACAAACTTACAATTTTATCCCCTCTTAAATACTTCAGGACGTTGAGTTTCGGGTATGTTGCACATCTATGACCAGTTTAAAGCATTCCATAGGGTTCAGTTTCAATGAAATGAGTAGAGATTTCATTAATGGGGTTCCTTCCGTTGGCACAAATTAGTGGTTAGAGTGGGGATGACCTTGACTCAAAATTCGAATGAGTTATTTATCGAAAAGAAGTAGGAAAGTACTGAAAAATAAAATAAAAACAGTTGAAACTTGCATCGAGCAATGGGTCATCAAACAATTATCAACGTACTCGAACTACACAGCATCCTGAAATACTTAGGGAGGGGAGAAAACCATTATTTTGTCACTATTTGACCTTGAGGAAAGTTTCAGCACCATCACTACAACTTCCCCTAACTGGCCTAAGAGTCTGTGCTATGACATGCATATGCAACGAGTACCCTTTCTGAGGGGTTCGATTTACCAAACTCTCCCCTCCCCTTTCCCTCCTGAAAAACATGATTTTTTCTGCTATATTTTAGTGATTTTTGATTTTGTGCTATTGCTACAGCCTCTCAAAATTGACCTACGAGGTCGTGCTTTTGCTTGCACTTGTAAAGGGTGTTCAAAAAGTGCCTGTCGATGTCCTGCACAAAACAACAAGTAATGACGTGCAATTGATCCTCCATGTTGTCTATATCAATAGGAAACCTGCCTTTTTACCCCAAAAGACAGCCTACCGGCCTTTTTTGGCCAGTAAGAAATTTGAGCCAACTGCAGCAAAGCAAATTACCTCATTTTCAATCAGCCCTAATTTTGCGAGAAAAATTACGCCAAAATGAAATATAATTTTGTTATCCCCCCTTCCCTTTTTATCACGGCTATAAAAAAATATCCGAGTACTTAATTTAATCATTTTTTCATCTTTTTTACAAATCGAATGCTTCATGCATGACCCTCCAATCCCAAAATTACCTCATTTCACATGCCGCAATCTCCGCACGCGGTAAAAATCACCCAAAACAATCGAAAATCCCTCATCCGCCCGTTACTTTTCTGTGACGTTTCCACGCACAAGTATAAACCACGTAAAAGCTCCCTGGCTAATTAATCCTTCGCTGGGTATTTTTTCACGCAAATATTTAAAATACTTCGGAGCCTGCACTATCGGCAAATTCATCCATTCAATTCGTTAAAACCTCGTCTCGGCTTTAAACATGATTTATTTGAAAATAAACCGAAAAAACTTTAATTTTTAATTCCATTAACTATAATAAATATTTACCAAGTTGGAAAGAAAAATATTCGACAAAAAGTTGCCCTCATGCAGCCGTCACGACATTGTTTTTTTCCTCCTTGAATAAATTTTTTATGACCACCGATTTTTTTTTCCTTCTGTATACGCCGCGACAAAACGAAAAGTGAATAGAGGAAAAAAAAGCGCAAGGAAAAAGAAATCCGACATATATTTTCTCAGAGTTCCCAAGCGAAATATAATTTAATAGGATGCTTACATAAATCTTTTGGTAAATGTCACCAAAACCACGATAAAGATTCTCCATACCCGTTCTCGGTTGGTAGGTGTTTTAACTCTTTGTTTTATACTTAAGTGAACACCATCATCTTATTTTTCGCTTGAAAACGTAAAACTAAGTTAATTTTATCTGAAGAGTCGTTGCTTCAACCGCTTTATTTTTTTACTAATTTTAACATTATGATTTATACGCACGTGTATATTCGCGTCTTCCAAGCCTCGAGAAAAAACCGAGGACGAACCTCATCTACAATATGGTAATCCGTAATCGAAAATCGTCTCGGGCAAGATATTTCACGAAATTGCACGAGTACCTCGAAAAGCCCAACACAGCATATCGATTCGCTCACCAGCCTTGAATTTCCAAAATAAAAGCCACAATATGCACTCTGAAGTCGATACGTCGAATTCGCACCGTTTCCTATCACCATAAACATTCCGCAACGAAATCACCGAGTACAAAGATGACCATCGGGTGTAATTACCGCGTCAACAGAAGGATAATCCCGTCGTAATTGGCCATGTTAGCAAATCCCGATAAAACAACGTATGTTTCGCCCCTTGCGGCAAATCCGATTAACAAACGTACTCAAAAAGTCACCGAGCAAATTATCCACTTCAATTCATCAGAGAGCTCTTTACCTTTTCGTACTTCCTTCTCTCTTTTTTTTTATGAAGACGACTTCGAAAAATACCACACTAGAATTCGCTCGTAAATAGCGTTATAATTCTGGTATTTTTATACCAATTCGCTCTCCAACTGCGTCTATGTGCACGCAGAGAATTCATTTTTGATATTTCCTTTTCACAGCTTGTCAAAAACTCGTCCTTGTGTACGCCGATGCTAGACATTCGCCAATGTACATTTTACTCCGAACCCAGCCTATGTTAAAGAAGCCTTCACTATAACGCCTTTATGGCTTATTTAATATGAGGGTTTCTTTGTTCAATAAAAGTGCCAAGCAGAATGACAGTTTTCTCGGCGGTTAATGGCGTTAATTGTGTAAAATCTTGATAGCGAATTACCTCGAAGAAGGGTTCGCTTATCGTCGAATAGCGCCGTTAAGAATAGCGCTATTTAAGTCGCCCGACCAAGAGTGGAAAAAAAAGGGAGCTAAGACAAAACCGGTATCTCTTATTTACGCTTCAACAAACTAAGTATATAGTTGGATCATATAACGTGACGATAAAAATTTATCGATAGATAAACTTCATCGATTTATAAGCTATTTTTCTTTTTTAGCGCGAAATTTTACGGTGATTTTGAGCGAGCGTCGAATTGAGGAAATTTTGAGATGAATTGACGCGAAAATATCCAAACTCTTCCACGGAAATGTGCTTGAAATTTATCGCGTTTAAGTAACGATACAGCAATTCCAACGTTAAATTCAGCAATGAGTGCACAGATTTCATTTTCACTCTCAAGGAATACCTAGGATATCTTAGTGTCGACATGGTGACATATGGTCACTAAGAATCTTCAGACCAACAATAATACGTTGTAGATGTATCAATAATGACGTCACGTCATGCCACAGTGATGCCATGATGACCTTCCATATTATAGTGACTTGTTAGAGACTCAATTGTGGCACTGCGATAACCTTGCATCGATATCATCATGGCATCTTAGTGAATTGGTACTGATATCGTTCTTATTGATGTTGTGATAACCTTACTGTGATATCATCGTGGCATCTTAGTGATCCAGTGATGATATTGTGGTGACTTCTATGAAACTCAACAATCTTATCATGATGGTCCAACTGTGATACCATATTCACTTCTTAGTGCATCAGCAGGAAGCTAGTGATATCGTGGAGGCTTAGAGATTTGAAAGTGTTATCGTAATAATACAACAACAATATCGTCGTGGCATCTTAGTGACTCAGTACTGATATCGTAACCACTTCTTGATGATTCAGCAATCATATCATGGTGATCCAACTATGATACCATCGTGACTTCTTAGTGATTCAGTAGTTATATCGCCAAGGCTTCTCACGAGACTTGATAGCGAAGATCGTGATACTCTTACTACGATCCTATCGTGGCATCTTAGTGACCAAGTAGTGGCATCGTCATGGCTTCTTAGTGACTCAGTACTGATATCGTAATGACTTCTTGATGATGCAGGAGTCTCGTGGTGGTCCAACAGTGATACCATAGTGATTTCTTAGTGATTCAGTAATTAAATCGCCAAGGCTTCTCACGAGACTTGATAGCGAGATCGTGATACTCTTACCACGATACTATCATGGCATCTTAGTGACCCAATAGTGACATCGCCGAGGCAATGACTTGATAGTGATACCGTGATAATTATACTGCCATATTGTCACGACATCTTAGTGATATGATAGTGACGTTGTGGCTACTTAACGATGTAATCATGATGACTTTATAGTAGTATCATGACAAGACGACCATGATATTGTAGCGACTTCACAGTGATATCGCTGCGACTTCTTAGTGGCTCAAAAGTGATATCGTGACAATCTCACTATGATATCATTGTAACTTCTTAGTGACTCAAAAGTAACAATGTGGCGATTTAACAACATAAATTAATTCTGGTAGGAAACAACAACGATATCTTTATGAATTATGAAATTCTGAGTAAAATGAGCCCAATTAGTGTACCTTATTTTTACATAATTTGCTATAATTGCATGAATTTGCATACCTTCAATGTTTTCAAACCTTTTTTCAACATATTTAAGCATAATCCATACATTTTGCCATTCTGTGTAACATATTGAACTTGTTTACTACGATATAAATATTACAGTCATAGTGATAACCTCACAATTACACCATCGACTTCTTAGAGACTCAAACCTGACGTGACGACTATGCTGCCTTAGTCTATAAATCGAACTCCCCATTTCAGCGAATTTTCCCAAAGCTTTGGAATTTTGGAAGTCAAAATAAAATCTAAAAATACACTCGTCCTTAGAATTTAAAATTTCCAACAAGAACTTTCTCTTTATTTACCGCATTACACCAAAATTACACACAACCATTTTTGCAGCTCGACGAAAATTAACGTAAAATTGAAACTCTAATTGATAAATCTTTCATTTTGTTGACATTACCTTGAGGTATGTTGACATCTGACGTCGCTTTTCGGTAACCATCTAATTTATACGCAGAACTTACAAACGTTAAAGTACGTTTAACCTCCTTTACCCTGTAAAGTCAAACAAGACTTTTTTCCACTCGTATCCGTTTGTTTTCTTATATTCCACGAGGCTAACCAACGTGGCCTATGAAAGCGAAAAAAATTCCGAATGTCATTTCGTGCGGCAATGTGTACACAATTTCATCGACTTGTCGTGTCCACCTGGTGAAAAAATAATTTCGAAACATTCACATTTTGCAGGATTTTTGCCCGTTTGCTCAAAGAGATCTGTATTCTGTACCAATTACATCTCACAAGCACCTATTATAAAAAACGCAAAACCATCACCTCGAGGCAACTATCATCGCCGAGATAAATATTTATACACCGTAACCTTAACCTTCAATTTATCAAAATACTCGCGGGCGCGCCACGTGTCTCGCCTATTTTCCACCTTTCAAACACACTCGACATTAACCCTCAAAGCGAAAACCATGAATCTTCTCGGACAAAAAATACCATGTGGCGAAACGTTACTCGTTGCGGTACTAATTAAAACTTATTCCAGGGGTTGATCGCAAATAGCTCCCAAGTCGATAAATAAATTTACCCTTCGAGGAGCATTTCGACGTAGACAACGCAGCCAAGAGAAAACGAAATCGTTTTCAATTAAATTCTCCAATATCGTAATTCGCAGACGATACAACGAACGCAAAAAACACTTCAATCGCCTCAATCGGGAATTTTCCAACTAATTAGTAAAAAATTCACCCCGGACTTTACTTCCGCCCGGCAGCAATTCCGAGGAATTTTTCGCATTCGATATCTCGTTACCAGCACGAATTGGCGAAATTGATTGATCACCGAGGCATTAAAAAGATACCGTCTAAAAAGGGACGGACGCTCAACGATTTCGTTCTCTGTTAACTAAACGGTTTGAGATTTTGTAATAAAAACTGAAGAGGAATCATGCGGTATTACGTAACCAGCGATATTCGCCTTTTTACACGCCAGACACGTTTTCGCCCAGTTTTAAAAGTAATGGAAAAAGGAAGCGTGTCAACTTAATTTAAAGGCAAGGTAGCGTTTATTTTTTTTCCTCTTCTCGAGAATAGATTTACATTCTTTTTCTTCGCCGGCGAAATACAACGATATTAAACTTTCCCTTAATCGAGTTATTACGAAAAGCAAATAAAAACCGTCGTGATAACCTTATACTCGTTTCGTCGAGCTCGCTTCGCTTCGCCGTCAAAGCACCTCTCGCTGTCTCGCTACCAATTCGTTATTATTAGACCTCTCGTGTCCCCTTTGTTTTTACGTTTTACCTACCAAAAAAAAAAAATTATTCGAGGGTTATTTTTCGAATATATTGATATTTCAAGTCCTACCTTGGTCGTGGAATTCGCAGCATAGCTGCACCCCTTTCTCCCTTCCACGGGAGATTCCTCACGACGATTTTTTTCTTAAAGAGAGGTACCAGTTATTTAATTTTCTTTAATTATTTTTGTTAATCAAAGAATTTTTATATTTTAATTCTTTTTATTTCAAATTCATATAAATGCAATATAAATGAAAAAATTGAAAAAAAGTCGTACAACCCTGGATTTGTTTTGGGGATTTCTTAATACTCCGGAACCTAGATTGAGACCTCCATTTTCACTATACTTTTAAAATTCAAATTTCTTTCAATATGCCAGGCAGCTGATTCCAGGCACATGTTTTAATAAAATAAGATGATTAATTTTCTAAAAAATTTCATTTCTAGCGGTAAGTGTGCAAAATATCCTTTCCCCTGTTACGCCCCCCCCCCCAAAAAAATTTCTTTGTTTTTGTTTTGAAGTTTTCAATAGTTTGCGATTTTTCAAATTATTAACCCATTTCTTATTTGTTTTGATTTCATTTTATCAAATTTTTATAGTTATTCTTGACCACGAAGTTATTATTGTTTATATTTCTAGTTTTGATTTTATTTATAATTATTGTTGGATGATTATTTTGTTTTAGTTTTGTCATGATATGTGCTGATTAAAACATGAAATAATATCTTGGTTTTTTAGTTTTTCCAAAATTTTTATTTCTATCGACAATATTTATTTTTTTTTACATCCTTGCCGGATATTTTTCTTAAAAAGTAATGTTTTACATACATATATAAAAAAAAACAAATTCTTTCCTGTCGTGGACGCTGCTAGGTTATTCAAAAAGTTGAAGTTTTTTTTCAAATAAAAAATTGCTACAACACCCCTTCTCCCCCTTTTTCCATAAACACAAACGCGGCAGAAATGAAGAATAATACTTTATTCCTTTTAAAATTTTCTTTCAAAGAAACAAAAAAATATCGTTTCAATACAGAAACAAGAAATCGATTTCTTAGAGAAATTAATGCCCTTAACCAAAGTTGCGGCTTCTTTTGAAGCAACATAATAAAATATGCTACTTTTTCAACAAAAAAAATCCAAATATTTTTTTGAAAAATTCTTCCAAAAAATCAAACCAACTTGAAATAAATTAAGGTAAAATATATTTGAACTATTCGATTCAAAATCTCGGAAAGATTTTCACAAATCGACACAAAACCGAAAAAATTACAAAAAAATTCAAAAAAGTGTGTTAGAAAATTGAAAATACAAAAAAAAAAAAATCATGGCTGTTTTTTGGCAAATTCAATTCCCTCTTGGCGAATCATTCCTTTTATTATTTTATTCATCTTAGAAAACACGAAAATTTTATAAATTACAAATTTCTCGAAGCTTTTTGTAGAAACGAAAAAAACATGACAATTTCTACTTCTCACGTGTCTTTCAAAATGTATTTTCATTTCTCTAACAAAACGTGTATCATCTTGATTCAAGCTTGCGAATACAAACTCGACATTTTACGAGATAGAAACGCCAAAAATGTAAATTTAATTACGTAATGTACTCCAAGATGGCATAAACGTCATTGTGTATAAAATTCGAATCGCATTATGATCACGAGTCTGCATCATTGGACGAAAAAAGGTGCAAAAGCCCAAACCATGATCCACGATACAAGGACGAGGAAAACACGTACGAGGTCAAAGGCGAAAATTCGCCTAATAAAACTTACGATGGTGAGCCACGTTAATGAAAACGTTGCGAATTAACACAACCGAAAGTCAAATGTCTCCTAGTCGGATTGTACATCAAGGGTTGACAGAGAATTACACCATATGGACACATGTCTTCACCCCACCTCATGTAATTTTCCATCTCGTGGAAGACGTACAAAAGCAAAGAGCTAAAAAAGGTGTCGGCGCGGAGTTTTTCACACGAGAAAAGCTCGACGATGGGAAAGATTAGGTGAAATTTATTTACTATTCGGGTCTCGTCTCGTATTAAGTTCTTTTTATAAGTTGACGGCGAAGTTTTTTTTCCACCGAAGCTTGACGGTTGCCCGTGTCTTGGAAACTGTTTCGTGGTTTTAATCCGGATTGCGAGAGTAGATTTATAGATAGAAAAAGTCACCTGGTCGAGGGCGAGCTTTTAACGTGTGTATTTGCGGCGGGCGTTAATAGCGCGAAATTCTTGTACTTTTGTTTAATTTACTGTGTAACGTTTTTCGGAGGCGGTCGTCGTAATTAAGAGAGCGAATTATTCGCGTTAAATGACGAACTGAGCGTTTAATTTAGCGTATTAATTAGGTATCGGGGCGAGACGAGGTGGTCAGTTTCGAATTAAATTGGCAATTTAATTTCTACGCGGGGATGAGGCGCGAGGAACGCTTTTAGTAGTTTCGACGCGAAACGGTGTATCGTATTCGAGAACGTTTTACGGAAATTAAATCGACGACGTTGATAGATATTTTGATTTTAATTTCAAGCGACTTTTGATATATTAATGAACGCCATTGTCTTATCGGCTCCGATCGACTAAATTAATCTACGGAGATCGATCCGGTCGTGGGTGCAAATTAGGCGGAAATTTTTTATAAATTTGAGACGCGGTATGGCGCGGAGCGGTGGAGAAATTTCCTTTGAATTTCTTTTCGAGTTTTTGTCACCTTTTTTCCTAAAAAAAAAGTCCTGAGGAACGTTTTGAGACAATTTCAAAAAAAGGCACTGACGAAATGACATCATTATTATTATTTGAGGCCACATTAAGATATGGCCTCTCCGTATGGGGTGGCTATGCCGGGTACTTTATCGAGCCTATAAAGGTCCTCCATAAAAGAGCTGCGCGGATTTCTGCTGGTCTCTCAGGTTTCTCTTCTGCTATGGCTTTTGCTCGACTTGGCGTTCTAAATCTCACTGGCCTGTACTCTCTGGAGGTCTGCTGTTTATATAAAAGAGTGGGCGAGTCAATACAGGCTGTCCGGTCTTGGAGGAAGTTCCATTCCAGGCTTCAGTTCGCCTGGTTGTCCTTCCAGATGTTCCACAAGTTGCCATTGGGCCTTCAATCTGCTGCAGTACGCAGGTTTAGGAGGTTGTATCGTTTGCTACTTGGTGAGGCAATGTTTGTGCGAGTTCGCCTATGCATCCTGTTGCTTTTTGTTGCTGTTTTTCTTGTTTTTGTTTTTTTTTTATTTTGTAATAAAAATCCGGCCCCCGCTCGCCCATGGCATAGGGGACCCGTCAGCGTTATTTGTATGCCATTGATATTTATTTCCGTCAGGAGGTTCATCCGGGTCTTCAGAGAGCGAAGCGAAACGATTTTTACCAAATAACACGTTGCTAGGCAGTATTATTGGCTGTTGACGGTAGCGTGTCTAACGAATGAATGACTGTATTTTAAATATCGAAATAAATTGAATTGAATTGAATTATTATTATTATTATTTCTTTTCTTATAAATTGGTTTATGATTGGAGGTTTGACATTGTTGTGCACGAGTGTGATGGGTCTGTGGTCCCTTGTCAGTGCCCTCTGCTGGGTAGAGTGGATTCTTACTTGGGTATTGTTATTGACTCTGGTTTGGCGTGGGGACCCCAGTGCCGTGCCCTCCAGGCGAAGCTTCGTAGACTTCTTTACCTGTTGACTTATCTTTCAAAATTTATACGTTGTTTTCCGCATGTGAGGCGGGTCTATGTTGCATTATTTGAATCTGTCCTGAGGTATGGTCTTCCAGTTGGTGGGGGGGTTGTGCCCATTACTTTGTCGAGCCAATTAAGGTCTTGCAAAAAAAAGCTGCTCGGGTGTCTTCGGGTGTGGGGTTTGGCTCTTTAGAGGTGGCCTTTGCTAGGCTGGGGTTCTTGAAGCTGTTCGATCTTTATTCCCTTGAGTCATGCTGTTCATACCGTCGCTTTGCTGCTGGGCAGTATAGCGCTGGCAGTTGGAGGAAGTACCACTCATGCATTCAATTTGCCCACTCTTCGACGGTTATGTACTCATTGCTTCCTTACACACTAAAAAACTATAAGAAGCGTAAATTTAGATCTAACTATAGGGCCATTCTGCTTCAGGTCCCTTTTCTTCTGGTTAATATGGCTCAGCTGCTGAGGGTATTCCTCCTGGGCACAACCTTTCTCTTGCTTTTTTGTTGCACGTGGGTTTGTACAGGATTATTTTGCTGATTGGATTGGGATGGGGGCTTCTGGGATGGCAGGTGGTATGAAGGTAGGTGGGTTGTTGTTTTTAGGATTGGGGTATGGGGGGACTGGTGTTTGCGTCCACGGAGTCTGTTTCCTGTTCCGGATTGTTCGTTTTTCACGTTTTTTGTAGAGGAGGAGGTTATCTTTGTTTTTTTTTGTTTTGTTGCTTTTTTTTATTTTTTTTATTTGTCCGGCCCCCGCTCGCCCACTGGGCATAGGGAAGTCATGTTCATTTAGTACCATCGGAAAATTGTTGTCAAATTTCTTGGTTTCAAATAAATGAAAAAAAAATTATTATTATTATTATTATTTTTAGCTTAAAGCAGGCTGTGGTTGCCCCTGTCCACAAAAAGGGGCCCACTGATATTGTAAAGAATTACAGGCACATTTCTCTCCTATCTGTTCTGTCTAAGCTGTTTGAGGCTGTAATTAAGGGTAGATTATCGTCCTTCTTTACCAGTTCTGGTGTTTTCTCGGAGAGGCAATACGGCTTCTTGCCTAAGAGGTCGACAGAGACTCGTTGCTCCCATACACGCTTAAAAATTACAAGAAACGCAAATTTATAGCTGCATATAATACCATTTTGCTTCGGGTCTCTTTTCTTCTCATTCATTTAGCTCAGCTAATGAGGGTATTCCTTCTAGGCACGACCTTTCTTTAGCTTTCCTGTTCCACGACGGTTTGTCTGGGGTTATTTGGGTGATTATCTTTCTGCCTGTTTATTAAGTGGGTTGTTGGGGCTTAAGATGAGGGTGATTGGGCATGCTGTTAGGGTGAAGGTAGGTGGGTTGTTGTTATGGTAAAGGTATGGGGAGACTGACGTGTGTGTCCGTGGAGTCGACTCTCGCCATCTGTTTCCTGTTCCGGCTTTTTTCTTTTTTGTTTTTGTTTGTTTCTCACGTTTTTTGGAGGGGAGGAGGGTTACCTTTGCTTTTCTACCTGTGTATGTTGTTATGGTCTTATTAAAATTTTAAAATTTATTTAGAATTATTTACCTATTTTGTTTCGTTTTGATTATTTTACCTATTTATTTAGTTTTGTTTTTGATTTATATTTGGCCGCGAAATTTCTTCTGTTTATTTTTAAGGTTTTCGGATTTGATAATTTTGTATCACTGAGTAGTTTTGAGTTCTCAGTTTGAATGAGATGAATGAAGATGATATATTAAAATAAATTTTTCTTTTCTTCGTTTGAATTTTTCCTGTTTTTTTTTTTTATTCACATATTGGTTGGAAATACTTTGCCGGTCGATTTTCGCTGCGAAGTAATTATTTAATTTATTTCTTTAGCCGGTTGATTTTCGCTGCGAAAGAAAAATATTTTTTCTTTTTACCGCTACAATGTTATATATTTTTTTATCATTATTTTATTGTTTTTTTTATGTAATTGTGTTCACTGCTACTTATCCATGTTCTCTGTAGTGTTAATAGTAGTCCGGCCCCCGCTTGCCCACAGGGCATAAAGGAGTCGTTATGATTATTTGCTTGGCTGTTACTTGTTTTTTTCGCTCAAATACATTTCATTTCATTTCATTTCATTATTATTCATTAAGAAATGAATAATATTGAGCTTCAATTTGGAAAAAAAATTCACGAAAAAATTTCCCATAATGTAGGTAAATTACTCTTTACTCGTCAAATTTTATATTTTCATTTTTTTTCCCATTAAAAATAGAAAATGATTTTATATTTACTAGAAGCAGAGAAAAATAATAAGGTAATAACTATCACCAAAAATAATTTTTTTCGTAAGTAATCAAATGAGAAATTTGATTAAAATTGCATAGAAGTAATATTTAAAAAATTTGGTAAATATTTGCCGCGGCTTTTGTGAAATTTTCAATTTATTTATACCTCGTAATTCATGTATTATTGAGAAAACTTCAAATTTTCATTTAATCTTTCGAATTAACTCCGCCGTCTTCTCATTCCATACACGATATTCACCAGCATCCACAGCTACACGTAAACCCTGAAAAGATCTCGCACAATTTGCTCGCAAAAGCTGATTTCTTAAAGCACACGTGTCCCTACGTCATATCAAGTACGTGGTATATGCAAAGGCAAAAAAACCTCTCGTGTAAAATTCCACTCAGGTAATTTATTCAACTCGGTAAACAATGTATTACAAGATGTTTCTACAATTTAATGTAATTTCCCGCAGACGAGTAGCATTAATATAAAACGTAGAAAATGTGATTAGTTCGATGTCACGAAACCCTCGCCCCCGCGGTAACCGTAATTCACCATAATTGAAAGGCGGGGTTCACGTCGGTAGAGAGAAATTACCACGAGCCAATGCCAAAGTCGAGCTTTCCACACGTGTCTGCGCGGCAATTAAGCTCAAGATGAAAATTTCCCAGCCGATCTTCGCGGTTCGTATCGGAGCCATAATTAAAATATAATTTTCGTCGTCTGTTCAGCATTTGTACCCCACAAAGGCACCTTGGTCTACGCGATTCCGTAAAAATTCGAGCTTTCGCAAGTGTAAATTTAGGCTTTCCGCGACAGCACGTAGCATTTTGATGGCGCTATATCACCAGCGACTGATTTATGTGAAAAAACTTCCTTGTTAAGATGTCGTTAAGAATGATTTAATGTATTCCACGCGTCCTGCTCACAAACGATACACGTGTCATCTTACCAAACATTATTTAAACGCGCCACTTTTATACCATAAAGGTGTGTAGTACGTCTTTTATGCACAACAGATGTTCTTCATTTATTCCGAGATCTAAGCGAGTTCCTACATTTACGAATACTTTCTCACGTATTCGCGTCGCGATACCATGAAACACCGGCGAACGTGTGCGTATCGTATTCGATTGTAAAACTGGAAAAAATTTCGCCCTAGATGGCGGATTATTGCGCGTGAAATGAAAAAAAAAAACAGGCGTTTATTATTTTCGTATTTGACGACATTTTCCACCGAGCTAAGGCCGCGTCGCCGAATCTTCTCTCTTCAAATAAACATCTCCGGCTTGGCTAAATTTATGTTTAAATCGTGCGAACGTTTAGTGCAGGTTTTCCCTTTTTTTTTCATATTTTTTCGATATTTTTTTCATCCAAGTTTTTCGAACACTGGTTCGTCTTGTATTTGGAAGTCTAGAAAGTGTATTTAGATCGATTCGAATTCACTTATTTCGCAGATTCACCTCTTTAAAGTACGAGCTTTCACGTCAAATCATAGTACAACGAATAATAAAACGAAGTATGATCGTAATGAATCAGTAGATAGCACAACGTGTCTTAAATGCGTAATGAATTTTCGATCAAAATCACAGAAAGCGATCAACTTTGACTTATTATCCTGGCAATTCTTCGTTTAATACATTAAAAACGATAAATAGACATTTAAATGTGAGGGGAGTGGTATAACTCAAAGGAAGTTGAGGATTTCGGTAATGTTGAGTTGGGTAATTCATTTTGAGCAAAATTCAGCGTCATAATTTAGCTCAGAAATAATTCACTTTTCAATTCATTTCAACACAGCATCATGTTTTCCCAAGTTTCACCCCTCTTATCTCGGCCCCTATCAACGATAGGGAAAAAACTGACACATTTTTGAAATCCTCGTTAAAAGACGAAACTTTTTCGTCTGAACTATTTTTCAATTGGACAATTCGTTTGTTCGTAATTTTCGTTTGATTGCGCGAGTTGAAAAAATTAAAATAAAAAATTTCAACTTTGGGAACCATTAAAATGCTGACAACAACTGAATGAGGGTAATCGCGGGTGAATATCTCTAAAGTGATCTTATACGAGTAATTTCAGACCAGGACCGCCCCTCTACCCCCTCCCTATCAAGACTTATTAACCAAACCATGTGACAGAATAGGTGTTCAATTTTTGCAACTTTGGGAACCCCTGAATCGGTTTTGCGATTCGATCTCAAAAATGTGATGGTGGTTTCGGGGTCAGGAAATGGTCCCCTTTCGATGGAATATCGCAAAAATTTTATCTTTCTAATTGATTACTTTTGGAAATTTTCCACCTGGTGACTGTACTAAATTTTCTTTAAAAATCAATTAACTTAAATCTATTAAAAATTGAAATGTACCTTTAATTAAAATTTTATTTGGACCCAAACGATTACTTGAATATCCTAAAATTTTACGTTCAAACAAAATAAAAAACAATGAAAAAAAATGCCTGTCGAAATACTAAAATCGATACAGCGAAAATTGAAAATCGATGTATCATGAATAAAAAAAATCGATATATCGAAACAAATACATCAAAGGAAAACGATGATTTGAAAGTCAACTTCGAGTTAGCAAAATCGATACATCGAAAATGAGCAATCAATATATCATCTTGACTATTTTGAGAAAATCGATAAATCGAAAAATCAAAAATTGACATCGATTTAGAATATTCGATATACTCCTCTTCGGAGATGGACGTAACTCAAAAATCGAAATATCAAAATCAATGTATCGAAGCTGCAACATCGAAATTAATACGTAAATCGAAAATAAGAAATCGATGTATCGTTATTGAAAAAGGGGGAGGTGGATGGGGGCTTGAATGGTGATCCCTCCAGCGATATTCTGTCAAATTTCCGATGATTCTATAACAAATTGTAGGCAACTAACCCTTCCCCTCGCCCCGCAAATGACGGAAAATCGTTTTTTTCATCGATGTAACCTAATTTGAATATCATCGAGAAAAAAATTAAAAACTCTTCGCTCACAAAAAATGTTGTCACCGACACTGATACCAACAAAACGAGGCGGAATCAGAGCAAATTTTCCTCAAATCGTGAATTTTACTGAAAACTACGAAGAAAACTTCCTTCAACATCTTGTTGAAATTACTGCGAAATTTTCTCATCACACGCGAATTACCTGACACTCTCATTTCGTCTACGTTAAATCCGCCCTTCAACATTCTTGGGCCACTCTGATTAAACACATGGTCATCCCATTCGAGAACCTATTTGAAAATCTTGGCCGACAATTTGACCTAGATAGGATTCGGGTAATGGGTGACCGATACATGGAATTTTTCATCAGGTAGCGGGCGAACTACGTTGAGGTAACGAAAATCGCAACATACCGCAAGAACGTCGTTCGCTATTTTAGCGGTAACAAAAGCTATTTTAAAGGGTCTGCGGAATACGCCGTTATTACGAGATGATTTATCAACGTATTATACGCGACGATTTGTTAATCCATTCTGACGCGATTCCCATTGCGTGTTTTATTCGACGACACTTTAGTAATGAAACCGTCGAGAAAATCTTGGCGAAATTTATTCCGCAACTCGTTTCCGTATCAACTATCGTATATAAATACGCTAAAAGCGGCCAAAAAATAATCTCGCTGGTGACTCGTCCGAGCCGGCATTTTTCTGCAATCTCGATGCAGTCATCACGTATCGATTGAAAATCTACGCTTTGAACTTATTAAACGATTAATTTAGCGGCTTTGTTTATCCATCGACAAGCTTCGAGCGGGTCGGAAACTACTTAAAAGTTTCGTCCGACTGATAAACTTATATGATTGTCGATCAACTCGACTTGTTTGTTCGATGTTTTAATGAAAACACATCGGAATAGATTAAAATATGACGTTGACTTAGGCATCGTCGTCGAAATATCGACTGCGTCGTTGTCAAGCCTTTTGGCCGGAGCACTTAGGCGATGTTTCGTTTATGCAAAGAACTCCGTCGATTGCATTTTATTCGCTACGTTTTAAACCTTGTTTTTAAACGGATTTTACACAAAGGGTAACTTCACGTTGATACAAACGAGCTTTTCAAACAACTTCGCGAAATCTTTGCAGTTGAAAGTGTTTCAATGAATTTTTTCCAAGTAGGCGGAATTCAAAAAAACGGCGGAAAATGAGGAAATTGACTGACATCGTGGTTTTCGTGAAAAAAGTGCGGGAGAGGATTCTCTCCGGCGCACAATTGCATTAAGAGGGTCTAAGAACCCCTCCAGAAGAAAATATTTTCCATGATATCACTAAAAATTGAAGGGATACGAACAAAATGTAACATTAAAAAATTTATTCCCTCAATTTCCTGCAACTTTTGTCTCAGCGATTTTCACCTCAGATCAACTCCTGACCTACAAAATTCACTCCAAAAATAGAAGCACGTGAACGTAGAAACGAGCGTCTGAACGTAACCGGAGTTGAAACGCGACTGACATACGCAGGCTTGTCGCGCATCCCCACTCTCGACGGTCTGGAGTGGGATGTCTTTGTGACTAACGAACGCTATTACATGTTCAACATTTTTTTCAAGTTGGAGGTTTTGAATGCAAATGAAAATCTTTTAGGATCACTTCAAATTTCTTGTAACACCGTTGGAAACTTTTTCCAGAACTTTTACCAACAAATTATTAAAAAAATAATATCACGCTGGGTTTTCAAATTGGGTACTCGATGATTTGCACGTAACCAGACACTGCACATTTTCTTTTAACTAAAAATTATAAGAACGTATGAAAAAATATGCATAAAAAACGCTCTTCTTGTAATTCTCTGCAACCTAGACGTTCATAGTTTTCCCCTTCGGTCCATCCTGATCCACAAAAAGGTACCCAAACAGAAGATGATCCTCGTACTTAATACTGTGAGTAATTCAGCCGCAAATTAATTGCCTCAATATGACTCAAAATATTATTAAATGTACAAAATCACCCTAAATAGAGGACTTTTCGCAATCAGGGCATCAAGGAAACCCTCATTTCACAAGCATCATTCAAAAATTCACCTCCCACGGGACTTCTTCCGGGTAAATTTTCCCAATAAGAAAAACCCATCCACGTCAAAATCTCCAAACTTTGAAAATTGTTTAAAACCCCAATAAAAGCCTAAGCATCCCACACAGGGCAACCCGGAAAAATCCTTCGGCATCTCCGTTCGATGGAAATTCTCGACCCATTAATTCGTAACCATACCCGAAGAAAATTCCATCGAAAACTCCCCCATACCTGTTAGATTTGCGGTATCGAAAACACGAAAATTACACCCGCTTACGCTCCAACAACCCCCATAAACGCACCGACGAAAATTTCCCTCTTTAATTTTTTCCGTAAATCTAAAGAACTATTGACCGAGAAATAAAAAAAAACTCGGTGAACATTAGGGAGAAAAAAAAGCTCAACGAAACGTAAGACAAAGCGTGGTATTTTATGAACTCCATCGCCTCAATTCATCGGACCATGAAATCTACGCGTAAATTCTACCAAAAGCGAGTAACTCGTTGAGTCAAAAATTTGCCTTAAACGAATGTTGCTAATTCAGCGAAGCCATCGTTGTCTCGTTACCCTCGTCGTATGCCACATAAAACCATTGTACGTTGAAAATTCTCTCTACCGCAATGTCAACTATTCTTAATGTATCCCAGATGACAAGCATTCTCTAAAAGAACAGACATATCTATTACATTAAAACTTTCCTTTCTTTTCTTCTCTCTAAATCTTTATTTTTACATGATTACATTTACTAAAGTTTATTATACACATCTGTATATTCTCTTCGAAGCCCTACCCCGGCAGTCAAACCGGCACACGTCTTTTGAGAATGTTCACATATCCGTCCGCCTTGGCGAAATACAAAACGCGCCCGAGTTTTTCAATGTCGCCGAATATTTCCTTATTGTGAGATAAATTGAATGATACACATTTTACTAGCGAATAAAACGTCGCTTTTTCTCATTCGCAGACGATGCGTAATTGTTTCGGAATATTTTCGTCGACGATCTGCGAATTCCGCTTCATAAAAAGTTTTCATATATAACGTCATAAGGAGTTTTACCTTTGCGAAGTACCCTTTTTTTCGCTCTCATTTCTCGGACCATTTTAAACATACGATGTAATCGTAATATGAATTCTTTACTTTTTCTTTTTTCCCAAATTGAGTACTCCCTATACCTAGATCCCTCAACAGCAAGTGGTTGAGAAGATGAAGACACATTCCATTGCACAGGGATTTCAGAACATATCATTGGAACAGTGTACTGTTGAACAAATACAATGTTTATTTTATTATAGAGTAGCCAAAGAAATTTCTAGAAGGGTCAACATTAATTCACACAGTGCGGATTTCAATATAGATCTAGGTATAACTGTAGTGCACTTGGTGAGATCAAATCCTGTAAAGATGTTAGAATATTCATTAACAGTATTTTTCATTGATTGGTGTGCTTATAATATGAAAACATTTAGGATAGGTGAGAAGTTAGAAGGGATGATCTCTCAATTCACCTCCTATCTATTTAGTCTCCATCCTTCTTCATTGTCTTGTTTAACTCCAATTTTTGCAGATGAGTATGATCGTGTTTTACTATCATATTCCATATATAAAATTAGATCTCCAGTTAGTGCCCCAATCACAATGAACTCTGGAGGAGCAGCCATTAAAAGTGCCTGGATATCTATTTTGCAACAAGATGGTATGGTTTTAGAAGAAATAGCACAGAACTTACTATTTTGTGCAGAAGATTTTCATCTCATTCCAATCAAATTTTACTCCTGATATTGTTGATATAGCAATTTTCAAAAACACTAATTTTTATCTTACTCAAACGCCATTACATGAACTTAGTTCAAATCATCTTCCAGTCCTAATAACATGTTCAACTAATCCAGCTACTAAACAACCGATTAAATTATTCAAAACAAACTGGAAGAGATTCCACGAACTCTGCTCCATCACACAGTTCTCTAATTTACAACCCAACATTGACTCAATTGACAATGCTACTGAAGAATTTACATTCAATTTATTGAAAAATTACACAAACTCATCAACAGAATTTACAAGCACATTTAGTCAACATCTCTGGGCTCTACCTCAATGTATAGTGCACCTTATCCAACGTAAAAATAAAATCAGAAGACAATATCAACGATATAAAAATCCATCAACAAAAATCCAATTAAATCAACTGATACGTAAGATCAGGACAGAGTTAATGAACTTTCGCAACAACAAGTACCAAAACTATCTCGCTTCTCTAAACCACAACGATATATGGAAAGCTGCTAAACGAATTACAAATCCAAAAATTCCAATTCCTCCAATCTCTAATCCAATACAAGCGACAAATGATGCAGATAAATGCATATTATTTGCCAACCATTTCGAAAAAATCTTCAATAAAAAAATTCCTACAACTACTACAGAACTTAACCTTGCAACACAAAACTTATTATTTGTGGACAACTGCCAAGCAAAACGGATCAAAAAAACAAATCTCAACGAGCTGTACTACTTCATCAAAAAATTAAAGAACAAAAAAACTCCTGGTATTGACGGAATCACAAATCTTATGTTAAAAAAGATGCCAAATACCTATACTATTCAACTATGCAAAATTTTTAACACTTGTCTACAATTGGGTTACTTCCCTCGTAACTGGAAGATGGCTGTCATGATTGTTCTACCAAAACCAGGCAAAATTAAGAATGATGTATCAAATTACAGACCAATTAGTCTCCTTAGTTCTCTCTCTAAACTTCTAGAGAAAATCATTAAAAACCGCTTGGAAAAAATAATATCACGTAACAACATTATCCAACCTGAACAATATGGATTCAAACCGAAATACAGTGCAACATACCAACTTCATAGAGCCTGCAAAATCATCACGGATGGTTTCGAGAAAAAAGCATTTACAGCAGCTGCCTTCCTTGACGTAGAAAAAGCCTTTGATTCAATATGGCACCAAGGCCTCCTCTGTAAACTATCCAATCTCAACATACCAATCTATATCATTAAAATAATTCGATCATTCCTACAAGACCGCACCTTCGTAGTTCAAATAGGTAATGAGATATCAGAAAAAAGAAAAATAACTATTGGCGTGCCACAAGGGGCAGTTCTTAGTCCACTACTATTCAACATCTTCTGTCATGACTTAAAAATTGATAACTGTGCACCACTATTATTTGCTGACGATATCTGCTTATTAGCACAAGACTGTGACCTCGACGAAGCTATCATCAAACTTCAATCAGCAATATCTTTGGCCTGTAAATGGTACGATAAATGGAAATTGAAGCTTAACCCCACAAAAAGTGTAGTCAAGATCTTCACACTTCGTAGAACACAACCACAGATTGAAATCCAAATTAATAACTTAGCTATACCATGGAAAAAAGAACCTACA
>QBDW01005831.1:0-22374 GCA_003261595.1 Maconellicoccus hirsutus | reverse complement strand
CGCGTATTCGTAGTGGACAATGTTCGTTGAGTTGCGCTCGAAATGATTTTCGTTTGGCGGTTTGATTCTGAAACCGGTTTATAGTCCGATGTTAGCGTATTCCCGCGTGTCCGTAGCGGCGGGTTCTGCGACCTATAGGTAGTATGTGAAAAAGCGAATTGTACGGCCGAACGATAGATAGCCCGATGATGGCATATTCCCGCGTGTCCGTAGCGGCGGGCTCTGTCATCTATATACCTACATGAAAAGTCGATTCTAAGACAGCTTGTTAGCTCGATGTTGGCGTATTCCCGCGTGTTCATGGTGAGCGACGCTCACGCCCGTTGAGTTACGTTCGAAATGATTTTCGTTTGTAAGGTTGATAGCCCGATGTTGGCGTAATCTCGCGTGTTCGTGGTGAGCGACGCTCACGCTCGCTGAGTTACGCTCGAAATGATTTTCGTTTGTAAGGTTGATAGCCCGATGTTGGCGTAATCTCGCGTGTTCATGGTGAGCGACGCTCACGCTCGCTGAGTTACGTTCGAAATGATTGCATACGAAAAAATCAAGCAAATAACTGCAGGATACTTCTTACAAGTTATCTAATTTTTCGTACATCGAAGCATTCGTTGACAAGGTTACATGAAAAATGAATTGGCCATTAATTAATTAAATCATAAGGATACTTGCGAAAAAGTTGGCCAACAAACCAAAGTCTTCAATGATAAAATCAATTAAATAATGGTGTAAAATGCAGTACGAACTTATCATTAGTATTACTTCTTGTTCGTTCGTTCAAGTTATTCCACATACAATGACTTCGCGCATCACCGTAAGTATGTTAGTATCTAATTATGAATTTTTATAAATTTACATTCATTTTAATTTTTTTTTTACAGGACGTTTCAGCTCTTTTCGGAGAACTTTTGTCGGAGGAAGAGAAGGTTAAACTATTAACCAACACTCTTACCATGCTGGATGTAGTGGTTATTTATAACCGCTACATGGAATTAAAATACAAGGATAAAATACCTTGGGTTTTAGAATCCGCCGTAGAAGAATTCTTCGAGAAATTTAAAGGTAAATGTTTTAATTAGTTTTTAATTTAGTAACTTATACTAATTGTTTGTTTTCTTTTTTTTCAGAAAAACTTAAAGAAATACCATTCCATTATATGTAATGGGTTTTTTTTTTTGTAACTATATATTAAGATTAATTATATTTAATTAGTTATAATTATATTTCTATTGAAATAATAATAATAATACTGTAACATTAATTATATTTTTATTAATACAAAATTTCATTGAAATAATAATACTGTTTAATTATTACTTTTTGTCGCGTTAATGATTCGGGACCGTGCTGCTAACGTCGGGCTACCTATCGTTCGGTAGCAAAATCATTCGACCATACAATTCGCTTTTTCACATACTACCTACGTATAGGTCGCAGAACCCGCCGCTACGGACACGCGGGAATATGCCATCATCGGGCTATCTATCGTTCCGTACAATTCGCTTTTTCACATACTACCTACGTATAGTCGCAGAACCCGCCGCTACGGACACGCGGGAATACGCTACATCGGACTATAAACCGGTTTCAGAATCAAACCGCCAAACGAAAATCATTTCGAGCGTAACTCAACGAACATTGTCCACTACGAATACGCGAGAATACACTATCATCGGACTATAAACCGGTTCCAGAACCCGCAGTCGCAGAACCCGGCATTTCGGTACTTTTTGCCAAACCGCCAAACGAAAATCATTTCGACCGTAACTCAACGAACATCGCCCACTACGAACACGCGGGAAAACGCTAACATCGGGGTATGCCTCGGTTCCAGAACCGGGTCCCAGAACCGGCTTTTTCTATCTACTGCACACATTTGTGCAAATTTAATCAATCAACAAGGGAAAGACATTGAAGAAACTTCAACGACTCATTGAAATTATATTAGTTGATAATTATTGTAGATTTAGAGTCGTTGAAGAAGATGTTGCGAAGCCATCATCATCGAAGATGAATCTAAAACATCATACATTTGTCGAAATGAAGTCTATCAACAAAAAAATGACTGTGAAAAAACTTCAACAATTCATCGAAATAATATTAATGACAAAATGGTCCTGTGAGATTGAAAAAGTTGTAAGTAAAAAAGTTAAATTATTTTTCAATTCGCCATTTTTTGTAACTGAATAATTATCTAATACGAAATTTTCAGATACCATCTGAAAATTGCATCATACTTCGTTTTCCTTTTCCAATAAAAACAGAAACTATTCGAGAATATTTTTCTAAAAAATCGAAAATTGAAATGGACGAATACGTAAAAATTATAAAAGCTGATATGCTTTCTAAAGAAAAGGAGGAAGAATTAGAAAAATTAAGAGCAGGGCTAATTCCTGAAAAGGTAGGCTTACCTGTATTATCTTAATCTTCCAAAGATGAAGATATTTAATTAATGTATCTATGTAATTTAGTGCGATACAAATAAAAAAATAATTAACAATATTTATTCATTTTAATACCGTATAAAATGATTTTTTATAACGTTATATGATCAGTACTGTATAAATTATTTTTTATTAACAATAGATTGTTCATTTACAGCGTATTCTAGATCGTCCAACAACGTTTCTAAAGACGGTGCTTTCAGCACAGAGCAGGCGGAACGCGTTTCGCCGAACCAAGTACATATATATTTTCAATTTCTTTCTTTTTTACCAACATCATCTATTAATATTGTATGTATTTTATTACAGGAATGTATCGCATGCGAAATTTGCATGTTATATTTCATTCGACCGCGAAGGCGTACCGAGTAAAAAAACGTTCGTTCGTGTTTTCGTATTTTTTCGTGATCGCGATGTTGTCGTCGCTGGAAGAGGAGTACGTGTTATTCGCGTATGTACCTGTAGTTAGGAGATTTTTGAATCGTTGTATGCGACGTATCAATCGTGTAAAGCGAAATATCCATCGTAAATCGTTCGTCGCGAGATTCGAATTATATTGTGACATTGTAGAATGGATGATACGACGAGATGACGTAGCGCGTGAATATCTTCCTAAAACGATTACGAATATGATACACGTCAAGAAAATCGAAGAATTGGACCAGCAAATACTGTACGTTGTATGTAAATTGGTTGTTATTTATTTCGACGCAATAAATAGTAATAACGACAATGTATATAAATTATCAGCAAACATTATCACGATATATATATCCGTGTGAATATGTGTGCAACACTACACCTGCTAATGTCAGAACGTTCGAAATAAGTGATTGCCAAGGCGAAGAAACCGGCCAATTTTATGTAGTTGGCATACCAGAAACCATTCATCCACTAACCAATGAAACATGTCGCTGCAATCATACATGGCGCCAACGACACGAGAACGAGAAAAACGAAGCGCGAACTCGCATGTTCGTATTTAGCGAACAACCATTAACAGATAAAGCATTAGATGTTATTATAAAATATGCCAACGAGGAAACATTTCCTTCGTATGCTGTAATCGCCGCATCTCCGACGTTATTACCTAAAAAGACAAATTTTTACTTGGCCGACGAACGTGTATACGCTCGTCCCCCGATTCGTTGCCTCAGCCGGATGATGAAGAAGAGACCGTTGACAAATTATAAGAATTATTTCAAACTATTACCCATTTTTAAATAAGTATAGATTCAACAAATTTCATAAATTTAAAATAAACCTTGTTTTTGTTATTTTTAAATATGTATTTTTAGTATAAAAAAATTCATAAATCGAAAATAATCCTCTTTTTTATTATTTTTAAATAAACTTTAATAAAAAAAAATCATAAATTGAAAATAAACCTCGTTTTTTACAAATTTAGCAATGATTTTCTTCAAAATTCATCAGATTGGCCCTTTTAGATAAGTCTTGAATGTCAGATTGGCCCTTATAAAAATATTCAACTGTCAGATTGGCCCTTTCTCACTAATGTATAAATTATAAATTGATGAAGTATAAAAGGGCCAATCTGCTTACTCTCAGACTATTTCATTAATATAAATCTTTCAAGCTAAAAAAAATATTACGAATCATTACTAATGGGAAACTGAATGAGTTGCCTTCGTAAAGAAATTAATACATAGGCCAAAAAAATCCTCAGTGTAATAATATAACACTTTCAAGTTTACAGTTCAAGTTGGAAACTCAGTTTGGCCCTTTGTCCACAACACCATCGATATGCCTAATACTCGTTTGACTATTGACTTTCGGCATCCCGATTATACATTTTCGATTGTTCCACCACATGACTGCGTTACTAGTTTCGCTTTAATTATGCCTTCTACGTTTACGCGTTGTAGCGCAACGCACGGTTATTTCTTTGAACCCAGCACTAACCTAATTATCTGGGCATATTCGCGACATAAATGGTATTTAACTGGCGGCAGTCGTAGCAATAGCACTAGTGACGGCGATATCGTAAAATCATTCTTCGGTATATGTATATGCTGTACGATACAGTTAGGCAGTCGTATCGATCGCAAAAACGTACCAAGTGTAAAGAAAACGTTCGTTGTATTTTTCGAGTGATCGCGATGTTGTCAGCAGTAAAAGAATATGCGTTATTACAACAAAAAATTTTGTCGTCATCTCTTCGCGTGTGTAACCATATGTTCGCGTTATCGAAAAATATCAAGTCGGAGTATAGACCTTACTTTACCCACTTGCAACAATTATTACTGGAAAAGTATATGGAAGAAGACATAATAACCATTGTATTTGATCAATTAATGGCGCTGGATCGGAATGAAAATTGCATAATATTTCAGGCGTGGCTGTTAGATGCGACGTCTGATGATGAATCGAGCGGATACAGAGTGTTGAGTAGAAATTGCAATAACGCAGTTGTTACAACTGCACTATGTCCAGTACGGATACCTGCGAACGACGCTGGAACAGAGAAGGAATCGTTTCGCCAAACATGCGCACGCACAAAAGAAAGCTATAGCGAGCATAACGCGCGCTGAATCTTATATTCAGTTATATCGTTTCGAGCTCGTCGTTCACATTTGTTGTTATCGTTTCGTACTCGTCTTATTGTGAGTTAAGTTGTTCGTTTCGCGATGCGATGCAGCGCGTTCAATTAGTGATAGATCGTTGGTTATTTGAAGAACTTATAAAAATACGAAATACCGGTAAAAACGAAACGCGCGGCTCAAAAACATGTAAATTTTTAGCCGAAAAATATTGTGAACGATATCCAGAAACACTTTATTCCAAATTCGATATTCATAGAACTCTATTGAAATTAAAATCAAAAATGTCTCCGAAGGAAAATTTTCGAGAATTCCAATCAAAACATTCTGTTAAAGCCATCGTCGAGGAAGACAGCAGCGTTTCGACACTTGTTGATGTAACACAATCTCCGCAGCCGCTATCGGACAACGCCATAACCATGGCCATGGCCATGGAGATGCGCATACTTTGAAATAGTGATAAAGAAAATAATATTTTTCTTTGCCACAATGCGAATGCACTTCATTACGAAATTTCATAATGAAACGCTAAATAATCTTGTTAAAATTAAAAATTTAAAAAAAATCGCAAAAATACTTTGAAATTCAATATACGTTTTACGTTGTTTTGTTTACTTTGTCTAACTTTGTCTTTGTTGTTTGTTGCTTTTGAGTTGTGTACGTTGCGTACACAGTGCGTCCCATAAGTTCTAAGACTGAATTTATAAAATCAATACCGCTGGCGCCATCTTCATGAAACTTTAAGAACTATTTACTACATCTTTCATCTACCCTCAGTTAAAATTTCACTGCTATAGATGTCTCACGACTGACGTCACAATCACGTGACTGATAAGGATTGGATCCAAACAACTTCGTTTACAGTGTTATTTGAATGTAGAATTGGCTTATATGAGTTATGATTATTAAATTATTGTAATTTTTTTGGATCCAGTGATACATTATTTTTCAATGGCTGTGGTAGAGTTAGGATCCATTTCAGATTTTTTTAAAAATAATTCAAAAGCCCTCTCTAAAGGTGAAAATGCTTACCACAGTCAGCATTTGAAAAAAATAAAAATTGACAATACTTCGGAAATCATATATGCAGATGCAGAAGTTTTGGCATCTATGAAAAAAAAAACATATAATGTTTCAGTAAGTGCAAAAAATAAATTAAAGTTTGATTAAAATCGAACAAATTAAAATTTTCATTTTTTTTTTTTTGACAGATCGAATACAAAATAAACGAGAAGAAAGTTACAAAAGCCACTTGCCAGTGCCCAGTTGGGCAAGTTACATGCCATCATATGGCTTTAGTTCTCGTTTATTTAAATAAAAACTTATCCAAGACAGATGTGCCCTGTTCTTGGATAAAAAAATCAAAAAAATCAGATACCTCCGATGTAGTACAGGCAGTAGATGATGATCGTTTTAGGTCTTGTAAAATAGAAAATTTGCAAAATATAAATCTTAAGCATAAAACTAAAATTAAGAAAAGTAATTTAATGTGTGGATTTTCATTTTTATTTGCCGATGAGCCTAAAAATGAGGAAAATAATGTCTTCAATGAACTGTTATTGGAGAGCATATTATTTTCCAAAGATTTTCAGTGCTCAGAAAATAAATTGTCCTTTTTGCAGAACATTTTTAATTTAAATTTTGATAAAATCAAAAATGTAGCAAATGCAACCAAAGGACAGACAGAAAATATTTTATGGTGTAATATTCATAGATTTCGTTTAACTGCTAGCAATTTTGGTTTAATTTTGAAAGCTATTAAAAATGAAAAATACCCACCTTCGCTTTTTCGTACTCTACTTGGTTCTTATAACCTTGATGGAGTGAAAGCAATTCAGTGGGGAAAGCAAAAAGAGAGTACAGCCATTGAAAAATTAGAAAAAGACTATGGCTGTACTATACATAAAACTGGACTATGGTTGTCAGATTGTGGTATTTTAGCTGCAAGTCCTGATGGCATCATGTGTTCTACAGATGGCAATGTTGAATTTGTCATTGAGATAAAATGCCCATTCAAGTATAGAAATTCAGATTTATTTAAGGTATTCAAAAATGATGTAAATAATAAATATATTGTAGTCGTTCATGATAATAATGAAGTAGTTTATAATGATCAGCATGTTTATTACCATCAAATACAAGCGCAAATGTGGTTTACTAATTGCTCATTTGCTGTATTGTGTGTATGGTCTACAGTAAATTCAATCGTAGTCAAAATACCTAAAGATAATGATTGGGGTAGTAACCTATCATTGCTCAGAAATTTTTTCTTCGAACAGTACTTACCTCGTATTCTAAATGAAGTTGAGGTCAAGAAGTAAAAAGTGTACTAAAATGTATATAAATTCTTTAGCAGAAATTTGGATGACGTGTAAATATGATTTTTGTTTTATTTATAAATGATACCTACTTAAATAAATATCAAGAGAACCCTGTATTTCAATTCATAATTGATCATTCCTGATTACAGGTAGGTAAAATAAATAAATAAAATGATTTAAAACATATGAAAGGGAATTTTCAAATAAATAAATAAATTAAATTAAATACTTCGTATTACAAAATTTCCCCTTACAAAAGGTACTTCACTAAAAAAATTTTAAAGTGGAACAAACCACAAATGCCTGTTATTCACCAAGTGAGTTGTCAATTTCATCAGAAGAAGATTCTACGTCTGAATCTTCTTCACATTGAGAGATACCAGAATTGAATGATTTATAAGAAGAAGCTATTTCATTGATCAAAGGATTCTGATAATTTGTCAAGGCGACACATAACTGGTAAATTTTTGATGAATATTTGTATAATGTGCCAGGAATTAAACGCAGTACACGGTAAAGTTTTAATCTTCTAATTGCCCTTTCAACATGTATTCTCGCCCTCGCTATGTTTTGAGTTTCTTCAACTTCATTAGGAGTGAATTGTGACTCATATAAAAATGGTGGGATATTAACAGAAACGTTTTCTGGAACAATGTCATCCAGCAAAAATCCCTTATCCGCCAATATCAAGTCACCGTTTTTAAAAATGTCCAGCACACCACATTGTTTCACTATAGCTTTGTCAGATGCAGAACCTGGATACAGTTTACTGGCATAGGTTATAGTTCCGTTCGGAGCAATCCCTATCAATCCCTTCAAAGTATTGTAATGTTTGTAACTGCTGTATGTATCCTTCTGTTTATCTAATCTTTTGGGAATTTCGCAACGAAATTCTGTGCAGTCTACAACCATTCTACAATTTCTATAGTTTGAAAAGCAGTGAGGTAAACTTAAAACATTTTTAGCTTGTGAAGGGACATTTTCCATACCCTTTTCAAATAATATTTCATGAAGAAGGTGAATGAAAGTTAAAACCACGTTACCAACTGTGTGTTTACTGGTATTGAACCGAACACCCAAATCAACATAACCCAAATTCAATCGCAACTTCATCAAAGTCATTAATAATTGATCATTTAGACATAGCTCACTTGGTTTCCAACGATAAAAATATTTAAATTCAGTTTCAGAACAAAGCTCACTGATGATCTGAAACGCTTGCTTGTTGATACCAGTATAATAACTTATAAGATATTCGTTATCAGAAATACACCGGAAACTAAATGGTCGTTTCTTCATATTTTCCATTTCTGTCTCAATTTGATCTACTTTAGTTCTAAGCAATGTAAGTTCAGCTTCATTTTGTATACTGTTTATGGTCTGAGTTGATTTCGTATTTATAATTAAATCTTGAGAAATGATAACCTCCATTTCTTCAGTATCTTGTGATTTGCATGATATACCAGTTTTACCACTGTAAATAAGAAAATAAACATTTGTTTCAACAAAAAGTATTCCCCACAAATACAACTACTGAATGTTCAATGCAATAAAATAAACTGTACCGGGGTCGCTTTTTAACCGGAGATTTCACAGCAAAAACTTTACTTTCATTCCAAGGAAATATGGACGGTCCATTTTTCTTTTCTCCTCCGTGAAAATGACAGCTACATACTCTGCTGGAATCGTTTGGTTCCTTATCTTTCCTTCTGTATACATTACAATAAATACTAACATTAGTTGTTTAAACTGAATCAACCTAAAATATGTATTTTTACAGTAATTTCACTTGCCGAATTGCTTTAATCCATTTCGCTCGTTCTTTTGCATCTTTTGGAAATCTAAATAATTTACACGAATGAGTTTCCGTATAGTGAGCACAATGAGGTACAAAACAAATCATTTTTCACAATTTAACTATAAAAATTCTACCTCTTTCACTTTACAAATATTTAAAAATTATTTCCGTATATTACAATTCCATTACATTTCACATTGATAAAACGAAATAGTTTTGTTGTTTGGATCCAGTGGTTCAAGCGTCACGTGACCTGTGACGTCAACTCGTGAAACATCTATCGGACTGTTGGTTTTGGTTTTATGGTGGTTTGCGCAACATATTGTTGGCTGCCTGTGTCACAGTTTTAAAATGCCAGAAAATTACGAACAACGTAACGCGATTAAATTTTGTTTTAAAGCTGGTAAAAGTGCGACAGAAACGTTCAATATGATGAAAACGGCCTATGGAGAGTCTGTAATGTCACGTGCTAGTGTATTTCGTTGGTTCAGTACGTTTGCGTCGGGTAGGGAGTCGATTGAAGATGAAGAGAGAAGCGGCCGGCCTTGCACAACGAAAACAGATGATAACATCGCACGAGTCGCTTCGGTGCTAAGGGAACACCGCACTGCCGGTTGTAGGTTGGTGGAAGAGCTCACAGGGATACCCAAAAGTATCGTTCAAAGAATTATAACAAAAGATTTGAAAAAGAGGAAGTTGTGTGCGCGCTTCGTTCCACACGCGCTGACAGCTGAGCAAAAACAGCAGCGCGTTTCTCATGCACAGGACTTGCTTGACATGATCGAAACTTATCCTAATTTTCTCGATAGCATTATTACGGGTGATGAAAGCTGGTGCTTTGCTTACGATCCTGAAACGAAGCGGCAGAGTTCCGAATGGTGCAGTGCTGATTCGCCGCGCCCGAAGAAACTTCGTTTTCAAAAATCAAAAATCAAAGTGATGTTGATCGTTTTTTTCGATGCAAAAGGAATAGTACATAAAGAATTCGTTCCTCCGGGCAGTACTGTGAATGCGGTATACTATCGAGGAGTTTTGGACCGCCTGTGCAAAAGAATTGCGCGCGTAAGACCAGAATTGTGGAGTGATCGATCTTTTTTCCTGCTGCATGACAATGCTCCAGCACACAGCGCCGCACTCAACGTCCAGTTCTTGGCCAAAAAATCGGTTCCAGTGCTCCGCCACCCCCCCTACTCACCGGACTTGAGTCCCCCGGACTATTTTCTCTTCCCTAAATTGAAAATGGAGCTCAAGGGAAACCATTTTGCCTCAATTCCGGAGATAGAAGAAGTTGTGACAAGCAGACTCAAAGCGATCAAACCCGAAGCGTTTTCACAGGCCCTAAAAAGGTTAGAAAATCGTGCCAAAAGTAACTATTTTGAATAAAAAATATGTTGAAAAAATTTTCGCATTTTTTTGGTGTGTTTTATACTTACAGTCTTAGAACTTATGGGACGCACTGTGTATATTATTTTTACGTACTGCGCATGTGCGGGAATGTTAAAGTACAGCGCTAATTCGGCCTCTACAGGGAAAATTTGTCCCAATTCAAAGTGATTTGTTTACGAAATCCCCTTTCCGCTGTCTCCATTAGTTGGGCATCTTGTAGTTCCAGTGTCTATAGATGCGCATAAGGAAATCTAATGATGTTTATATGTATTTTTATATAATAATTTAAATATGATAAAAATGATAAGATTATTTTTTTTTTAGTATTTTCTTTATTTTTTGCGTAGACAGAAATGGTACCACATCTTGATGACATCAACACATCGTAATGTACATAATTCAAGAACTTTAATCTTATTAAATGAACATGAACTTAATGTAAAATACTTAAAATTATTCAAGGGTGATAATTATAAATCGATTAAGAAGCATAGTGGTCACTTTAAAGATGAAAAATTAAATCAATTAAAAATTAAACATTTGAAGACTAAGCATCGAAAGAATACTTTTATTAAAGCCTTGATAAACTATCTTGATAACAAACCCTTTAATGATGCATCATTCGATGAATGGTATCATAATCAGTTTAAAAATTTTGCCCAATATGTGTCCGATATTTATTCAATAATATCTGATATAATACACAACGCTAGATTCAACGAAGGCGATGAAATTCAAGAATATACTATTTAAAAAAAAAACGAATATGATTGTTGTATCAACTATTTAATGACGTTCTACATATAGCAGTGCACCTTTAGTAACGAAATAGTGTACATAATTATTGTATTCGCGTTGTCAATTGTGTTCCAAAAAGGTTTTCAATAAATGATTTGAACGTAACTGCATAGTTTAATTTCAATAGAATACCTGAAAAAATCTAATGATTTGATTTGAAGGAAATCGTCAATATCTCAAATGTTAATTAAATAAAGTAAATTCTGTCTCATTTTGTAATTAAATACAAATTAAAAATTAATTAATCAAATTGACTAGAACAATGGTTCAGTCACTTTTTGTTCAATAATGACTGATAAAATTGAATTTTTTTTTTTTTTCTTTAAGCCTGTTGAAGTGTTCGGGTGATGGAAATTAGAATTTTGTGACAACAACAGCGACGACGTGGTGAATGTTGTATCAAATCCGAACGACGTAAATGCGGTGTGCGTTACGCGAAAGAAAAACCGAGAAAACCGACGTTTTAAGGCTTATTAATTCATTAAACCGCGCAGACTATTGGTTACACATTCTTTAAAATACTCATCAATTACAAATCAATTCCCTCATCTAGTAAACTTCCTTTGAAGGTTCATTTCATCGCAAACTATCCACAAAACTTGAGTCTAGTATGATGTATCGATAAAGAAATCTCGATGATAACCGTTATTCACAAAATCACCAACTCTTCATCGTCGCACCATTTAAACAACCTATCGAGCTCCCTCATCACAACGAACCCCAAACTCGAAAAAATATCCCCCTCGGTCTCCATGCGATCGTAATGGCACTCCAAAATGAACTCCTTCACTTCCTTCAGAACATCATCGGACGCAAACTCCGACACCATGGTTCTAATCGTACCGAACTCATTTCTACTCATCTGATATTTAATCGCTTCCTTGGTCTGGGGCAATCTCATGAAATAATTCTTGAACTCCTTCTCGCTCTGTACATCGTCGAAAAATCCTTTTAAAATCCTATAACACCTCGTAGTCTTACATAATCCATGGGTCGAGTACATAATCTCCGTCAATAACTCGCTCAGCGCTGTTCTATCAGAACAATACGCCAAAAACTCGCGTAACTCCTCTTCGTACCCGTTTTCCAGCCAAATCCACCTAAACAACCTCAAATTATCTCGCTTCATCAGCGAGTACCTTTTAAATCTCACTATATCGTGGTCATTGGCAAAACACAACTTCATCATTTTATCCATATCGCTGGGTCGAATATACCCCCACCAATTCTTAAAACACGCCCTCCATATGCTCTCATTAAGCCCTAAATCATTACCACTCAACAACTCCACGAGTAACCTAGCATCTCGATCTGTATTCCTTCGTATGATCTCGTGATAGCCCAGAAATCCCGTACTCAACGCTACCATCAACTCCATCAAATGATACCGCCGCAAATACCCTTTCAAGTGCTCCGGCGACCATTGCCAAACCTCGTATAAAAACGTATCGACGCTCCTCGTTATATCGATGATTTCGCACAGACGACGCAAATCCGTAATTAACGTTTGAAAAATAACCACAAACTCCTCCTCGCCGAATCTGCCACACATGTATTTCCACGTTCGCAACGCAAACGGCCATTTCTTCGGGTACCCCGCCATCGAGGTCATGATCACCACAGGCTCCTCGGCGATAACCGCGTCCAACTCGGGAGCGGTTAATTTCGGTAGTAAAAACTGCGTACACATATCGCCGACGTTTCGAATGAGGAACAGCGCCTCTTGGACACGATCTTGGGCGTTGGTTCGATTCCAGAAGAACTCAATCACCGGCCAATGGTCGCCGCTGCCGTACAAAACGATCAAGTGCTCCCAAGACATATCACGTTCCCAGATATAATCCCTTTGCGCCAAGAACTCGGCGCTCGGTCTCCTCACCGTGTCTAGCTCGCCGCGCATGTAACATTGCCAAAAACACATCAACGTATCTTCGCCGAGCAACGTTTCGCGAAATGTCTCGTCTAACGAGACCCAAACACGTTTTATTTCGTCTTCCATACAATACGCGCAAGCCAGACTGAACTTCTCCATCGGTATCATGTCCACCTCTTTAACTATAGCTTTGGCCGTCTCATATCCATCGATTAAACCATCGTGTTTCCAAACCAGACAACGAAATGTCGTCGATAAATACGCGACGTGGTGATTAAGCACGTAATCCCATTCGCCCCACAATATATAAACGTAATTGCACACCCATTCCAACATGGATTTCTTCATTATATCGACGTATCTTTCAACTAGTTCGCGAATACTTTTAGGCAGTCTACCTTCTCTTTCCGCATTTACTCGAATATCGGCAACGTGATAACTTTCGCATCGCTCAATCCCGCTTTTCAACAACGAGGCCACAAACGTCACACACGCCTGATCCAGTAAACTTGGCACTTCGGCTTGAAACCGCAAAGGATACGAGTCGACGTTCATCGTTCACGTAATTCGCCCCGATTATCTGAAACCAACATCCTCTCATTAGAATCCCACCAAGAAGCCATTTTCGGTACAGACCATCGAGTAAGTTCAGATTTAAACAAAGTGTTTCTGATCTTGGTACGAGCAATAGACGAGCTCGGGTGCTTTTTCGTTTGTTTATATGTTCTTTTTCTAGGAAGAGGTTATCTCGAAAGATTTCCATAGTTGGTTCAAGATACACGATGAACATTACGAATCAAACCCCCTGCCAGTTGTCAAGTCTTTGGAAATCTCAACATCGACTGTTCGATGAGTCTACCACACAACGCGATTGGATATATTCAGATTACAATTCAACCCTCAGACCTCCCTTCGATCAGTTCTACGATGACGGCAGTTCCCTAATATTTCCATAATGAAAAACAATCAACTATGGTGGGTTTGGTAGATTCCATGGTAGTCTCCTAGCTCAATTCGAATCTGCTAAGGGACAAGATGAAATAGAAGCGTGCAATACATCAACGAACATCAAGGATTCAATCTTTTTCTGAACTTGTCATTACGGTTTGGGATAAGACGAATTATTGTACATTTTGTTCTAGTCAGTGTTGTTCATTCTTGTTAAAAAAATATCAATCAACTAACAAATTTACAATCTTGAATCTACAAAATTTTGGATTAAAAGGTTCATCCGTCTGGATCGAAATGTAAAGTTGAAGGAAAAAATTACTTATGTCATTGCGGTGAGAATACCCGTTCGAAGCGAAGATATCGTATGAATAAATCCGATACTCTGCTATTAGATTCATTCAAATTTCGGTACAGTACGATATTTATATCATGTAACTGACTAAAAAGAAAGGATCTCAACCCTAAATTTGCGCAAGATAAATATACCTTTTAAGGGCAAGGAACCCAAAGAAAAATTCATTACTCAAATGAGAATTCAAACTCCATTTTTACATTATGAATTCATTTCGCAACCGTTTGACCATTATAATAGCTTATCATTCCGATGGCCATCAAAGAATTTTTTATACGTGCTATCGCTTACGGATGTGTTTCCGTACATTAACATTTCCCGGATATTTCATGTATATTGCGAATTGATACCGAACATTTGGCAGAAAATCTTTCATGTGCGTCAATTGAATTTTTTCAAAATATGATTCTCGCTTTTTGGAAATATTCCATTTATCAACAAATATATACAAAGCTCGAGTTGGATCATATAATTTTTTGTAATCATTCGTTTCCTACAGTGGTTTATTTTTAGCTTGAAAATTGTATATTATCCCTAATATTTGACTTCACCTCGTCGATTTCTCAACGGCTTTCATTGTTCATAGCTCAGACGCTATTTTTTCTTTTTGATTTATGCCTTTTGAATTAACTCGTGATTAATAATTCTTCAACACGCTACACATCGGTGTACTGCAAACAAGAAATACTGGCAGAAAACAATGTAAATAATAGTAATTAACGAAATCTAAAATCGTATAAAATAACCAAACGTATAAGATATTTTTCAACTGGACAGGACATTGTTTTTACAATTTTTTTTAGTGTTTTTAAATTTTATACTTTTTTAGTTTTTTTTTTTTTTGGTTGTTTATTGTTTCATTTTTTCACTTATTTTCATCATTTCTATTTGTTTTTTGATTTTTTACATTTTATCGGCAGTTTTTTAACAATTTTTTTGGTTACAAATCATCAAACATTTGCTTCGAATTTGATACGTTAAAGGTATATGGAAACAACGCGTTTTTCATTTTTCATTTTTTTCATTTTTTATTTTTTTCATTTTTTTTATTTTTTCCATTTTTTTTATTTTTTATTTTTCCATTTTTTTTATTTTTTATTTTTCCATTTTTTTTATTTTTTATTTTTCCATTTTTTTTATTTTTTATTTTTCCATTTTTTTTATTTTTTATTTTTCCATTTTTTTTATTTTTTATTTTTCCATTTTTTTTATTTTTTATTTTTCCATTTTTTTTATTTTTTATTTTTCCATTTTTTTTATTTTTTATTTTTCCATTTTTTTTATTTTTTTCATTTTTTTTGTTTTTTATTTATTTTATTTTTCATTTTTTTTTTATTTTTCAATTTTTCAATTTTTTTTCTTTTTTTTTCTGCATTTTTTTGGTTGCATAATTCTGTTTTAAACCTATTACCCATATTTGGCCCTTAATTTATTCCAGGGTAATTTTTCCAATTTTTCATTCTTTGAATTGATGGTATTTTGTTGACTTTATCTGAACGCCAAACACTCTGAATGTTTTCACTTGGAAAATGTTCTTCATTGAAAACAATCGCTTTCCACAAGTAACGGGGAACAGTTCTACATCTTCGAATAAACTGGAATTTCACCAACATTTTTCAATAACTTGAAGAACTACTTAATCACCACAGTAAAACCAATTTCCATTTCTTCGAAATTATTTCCAATTACATCTTTTGGTTCACTGAAAGATGAGAAAGTCTATTTAGAAAAATCTTCACATACACGAATTCTTCAAATAAACCAGCAACTTGATCACTTCTACAAATGTTGAAAGCTCTGGAAAAATCTTCAATATTTTATCAAAGGCTTCGATTTCTTTTTAAATTCTTCAAATCAACTGTAACTGGATGGTTGATCAAGTGCATAAAATATCCTCCGCTTATTACAGCATTGCACCGGTTACTCATTTATTTAAATTTCTGATGTTATTGAAATATCTTCGCGGTGTTAGACATTACAGTAAAGCAATTTCTGCAGATATTTTTCAAATGGAAAAAATTGCTTCAAAATGATGTCACGATACGGGTTTCAATTTTTTGAGAAATTCTTCAATCAATAATACGACCGTTCAATTGAACATTTAAACTTGTAACATCTGCGTTGAACTGACACCATAAACGAATTCCTTTAGAACCATTTCAAACAATTAGTCATCAAATGAATGCTTTAGATTCTTGAAATATCTTCACCACGCAATGAACATCTTCTTCCACATGATGAATTTTCTTCTTCTAGATGTATGTTGAACTCCGTATAAGAAATACCATCAATTTGACCATTTCCAGATATGCAGTTAAATTTCTTCATGCAGTAGTTAAATTTCACTCAAAAGCAACCATTGTTTCCATATACCTTAAATTATCAAAGGCTCCGCAAAAACAAAAAACTTCCATTGTCACAATTCCCAAGACTGAAAAGATCTCGTCGATACGAGACGTACCTCAATGAATTTCCCGAACGAAATACGTAAGAATGTACTATCGGAGCATTCTTGTTTGCAACTACACCTAAGATGTATGGTTTTTTAATCATAATATTTTTTTGAAATATATTAAATCAAATGAAAAAAATTGTTCTATCCGAGAAATAATGAACAATAAAAAAAACAAAAATTTTTAGGACTAACAGGGTACTACAGAAACTTCATTCCAAATCATGGATTGCGTCCTAAAGTAGTATAGTAAAGATACCTTGATCAACTTTTTTCGAATTTCGGTTTTATTTTTTCAACTTGATATTCATTTTTTTTCTATATGAAAATGGCATTTTACCAAATTTCAATTTTTTTTCATTTTTATGATTATCTATTTTATTTCTGCTGACTCGGGACATCATGAAATGTATTCCGAATGCTTTGATCGAAAAAACAATCCAAATTTTCACGGAAAATGCATGTAAGTTAAGAATTAATATTTTTTTATTGCAGAAAAACATTTATTTTTTTTATGTACTTGCAATATTGATTTGCAAAAAAGTGACAATAGCAACAGCTATTATTTCCAAAAAAAATTATTTCAATTAATTTAAATACTTGAGCTATAGATTTAGATAAAAGGAATTAATTTTTGTATAAAAAATTTTCAGGCTAGCTGAATTAATCATTGCTTTTTACGTGAAAGTCAAGTACATTCTGCTTGCAGTAAGCATAGCTTTTTACTTTATTCCAATTTCGATTTAATCAATTTCTTTTTTCTCGTTTTCGCGTCGAGTTTGTATCACGTGTCTGAAAAATGTCAAAATTTACGAGTTTTTGGAAGCACAGCATATGTCCAGGTCCACATACCTGATCAAAAAAGTACTAAATTACAACCCAAAGCGAAAAAAGGTTGTCTTGTTGGATATACAAACAATGGCTACATCGCAGTCGTGTTAACGATATTGTTTTTGCTCGCGATCTGCTTTATATTGCCAATACTTTGGTCTAGTACAATAAGTGCCAAGCCGAACATTTTATATTCATTTTCCAAATACTCGGGAAGCAGCAAACTTGGAAACGATTCTAGTTCAAGTGCCCTAGGGTTCAACAATGTGACAAGTACTAAGCCAGTCGTTCCAACTCCTATTTCTAATTACTCGGGAAGCAACCAACCTGGAAACGATTCTCCTTCAGATAAAAGTCATAAATATCAAGACAAGGATGAAGATTGAGATGATTTAACTTCAAACCTTCATTGAATTTATTTGTAAATTCTTTCATTATTTTTCTTCTTTTTGTGCAGCCATAGGAAAGCTATAAACCATCCTTTTGATTAATTATTTCTCCAATTATTATCTGATTTATTTGGTTTTTCCGTTTATTATGGATTTGGAAAATAATGATGTGTAAGTAAATGATAATTTTTATAATTAATCATTATTTGTATATCGATTGGGGAGGTCATATCTAACTCTCGAGCTTTTTTGAAATTGAAAAAGAGAAAAAAATTCAACTTTTAAACCTGAAATCAAATATGACCTACTCAACGACTTGAAAACTTTCTTTTTTGTTTTCTTTTATTTAAATGATAACTCACGTCTGTCTGTTTCTTTTTTTTTTTGTTTCTCTCGAAGCTTGATAGATTCCTCCAGCAGCGATGCAGAAAAGACATACAAAGTTTTCATCTACAGCACGTACATTGAAAAAAAAAACACGCGGAGGAAGCTGCCAAGGTTTTCGAAGAGAAAAACAGAAAAAAATGAAAAACACTCTTATTGCGATCTGCTTGTTAGTAAAGACATTCCCTATGTCAACTGTATCCCTTCCAGCAAAAAGAATATCTTTACCGAATTATATAAACTGGAGACGGCAACGGGAGGGCAGTTGCCTATTTCAGTACATCGAATGGCTATGTATTTCGGGTCTCTAATTTCAGAGCATCAGGTTTCCAATATAAATAAGGAGCATAAGTGCAACCCTGAGAGCATATTTATATTTAGAAGCGATGATCCAAAAATGTACTCAGAACATGAAAGAAAGATTCTAACCGCATTCGGCAACATGGAAAGATACAATTATGGCATTAAAAAAGAGAGTGATGTAATTGGTATCGAGCTTATAAATCCGACTGAAGTGATGCACAGGAAAAAGAACAAACACGTATTGAAAGCTATAGCCCCCTTATCTGGAGTGTCTTCGACTACCGACTCTGATAAAAACGCACCTAAAGAAAACACGGCAACTAAATCCAATGTCACATCTACTAAATACGAGATCACCGGTCATACTGTTTGCGACGAATGCGCGCTATCATACTGGTATACTCTGTATCACATTGCAAAAAAACCAATTAATCGTACCACCTTTATTGATTTTCCTTCAGGATGGTTACATAGCGTAGCTTATGCATTATTGTACTATATAGGAATGTTCTTTACACCCCAACGTATCATAACCGCACCCGCTCAATTGGAGATTACCTCCATACCCGTTGTGTTTAGAAGTTTAGCGTCTATTAGCCATAAATCATTAGGATGGGGGGTCAGCTATTCGACTGACGTATTCGTTAAACCTCCTGTAGTAATTTCTGTATCAGATCGGACCAACTTGTCAATCTTGAGTTTATTGCAAAACATTTCCCATTATGCGAAAATGGGTATAAGCAGAATCAGCATCTCTACACAACTGAATAAAAAATTAGATGCAAAAGTAGAACGTCATACTACGGACTTAATAATCCCCACCACTTTCCAACTCAGCATGCCTGGTGTTATATCATTAACGAAGATTTTTAGTGAGCAGCTAAGAACAAAAGCATCAGCAGTTAAATACGACTTTTCATCAATTTTCCCTAGTCTGCATATATCATTTAACAATATCCAGCAACGCACGGCGGAAGTGTACAATTCCGTCTCTAAAATGTGTCAGTTCCTTTGGACCATCGTCGTAAAAAACAAGGCTGACGCTTTCCATTTGCGTCTGCCGTGGCTTTATGACTTTATTTTGTTCTTGGAAGTTAATAGATGTAGCGCCCAAAGCGCTCAAGATTTGAACGCTAAACTCAATGAGATATTAGATGGGGAGACTGAGCCGCACGACGATTTAAAAACTCTGGCGCATTGGTACCGATTATCGAAGAAAAAATTCACTACTATGAGTGAATATAACACATTCACGAACGAAATAAAGAGAGACGCGTTGAACTGTGCGAACAAGTGTATTATTGACGTGTGTAGAAACAAGTGAAGACCATAGGTCTAGCTTACTATAATTACAACGTGCAAATTACAAATATTGATTAAGTCAGCACATTGTGGCCCGAATATAACGGTACCACACTGATCCAAGCAATGAATTCATCGCAATTACATTTATGGCTGATGGACGAAAAGCCTTTAGAAATAGCGAAAATCGCTTTTTTCATTGCGCTATTTCATAAAAGTTTTATCGTCGTCATACCACAACAGTGCGTTTTCGTTTCTTATGTCACGGTGGGACATGGCCCTCGCGCCTTAGTGGTAACACTGGGGAGCGAGAGTGGGAGAATTCTATTGCCTACGAAAGTAGAGACCAGGACATCGCTGAGACGCTGAGTTCACCATCCACCATGGAAGGATTTGGATGAACTCTGCGAGCGTATGCTCGGATGAAATGACGGGCTGTTCTTAGTGTTGGTGTTCTAACGTGAAACGTGTTCTTATAAGTTAAATGGTCTGATGCGGTTCGCCGTCTTTTAAAGTTTCCTCATCATTATTCCGCCTATGCTGAGTTTACCGCAAGTAAGTCAAGGATACTCCTTTTTCCCAGTCAAATTTTCAATTAATTTGTTCAACACTTTGACAGTTGATCGAACATTCATATTTTATTTCATAACTGAACGTTTTATTGAATTTCATAAGGAATTTATAAAGAATTTCCCTTTTTTCTTCCCTGTAAAATTACGTTAATTTGAATACGACGATCACTCGTGACAGTTTGAAAATTCCGTTATAAGCCAGCAAATTAAATTTTCTTTCGATTTCCCGATAATGTTTTGATTTCTTTTATTTTGTTTTGCTCCATTAGATGGATTACTGCAAAAACAATTCGAAAAATTATAAAAAAATTATCCAGAAAAACAATTCTATATCAGAATTAGTTGCAACGACCATTGAATTGATAATTGAACTTTGGGTTGTCCTAAGCAAACGCGGTTGCACGTTAAACAATTACGAAACATTGCAGATACTTCACCAAAGTATTGAATCGTATAGAGTACAACCGTATTCATTCCTAGTCATCAAAACCTCAACGTCATGTTAAATTACATACAAGCTGGGAAGATCTGGTTTTAAAATTATCATTCCATTATAACGCAATATATACGCGATTAGTTAATTGCTTCATTATTTTCCGCCATCGAGGCTTTTGGAGTGCTTTGTATTCGACGCTATAGGCGTTTAAAAGTTTTAAAATTATCATTCCTTTATGGCGCAATATACTATACATCATTAGTTAATTGTTTTATTTTTTCCGCCGTTATTAATCTTGGTTTGATTAAGTTAATACAATGGAAATATTGTCATACTTTCCTATATTAAGAATAATTTGTTTTAGGAGATTATAGTTATACAACGTTGGGCATACGAAGTAGATGTTTTATTAGTATTTGTCAGTGATAATGGGTCAAGTAAAGACCATTTCGTTTCTTTTGATAACTTTTATCATAAGGTGAGTAAAAATGAAAAAAATTCACTCGAAAATTATTTCTGTTTGGTGTGTTATGCGTTGGCAACACTGGTGCTTTTAGTCTATGATTTTTACAAGCTGATGAAAAATTCTTATCAACATTGAGAATCAAAATTTCAATTTTTAATTTGATCAAATTACGATATTAAAAATTTAATTTCATATTTACAATGAATGATTACGTACCTCCAACTTATGAAACCGCTTTATTAGAAATTGGAAGACTTCAAAGTCAGCTGGTAAGTAAATCATCATTTTTCTATTTCCTTTCAGGTTAAGATTTGTATTTAATCACTATTGCATGCTTGATTTTCGTGCTACTTCCTTGTATTTTCCAATTATCAACTTCAACATCCTATTTTCTGATCTTGATAATTATTGCATGGTTTCTTTGCAAAGCACCTTTGTACTAAATTCTATGATGCACTAATGATGTTTTGTTTGGTTCTTACAGGCAAATGATAATAAGGATAACGAATTGAAAAGTTTTTTGCGAGTCAGAAAACAAATCGAAGAGTATGAGAAATTATGGATCGGAAGTCGCCGTGAAATGCATAGAAAGAAATGGTACCACATCTTGACGACTTCAACACATCGTAACGTACACTATTTAAGAACTTTAATCTTATTAAATAAACTTGATGTAAAATACCTTAAATTATTTAAAGGTGATAATTATGGCTACTCTAATGATAAATTAAATCAATTAAAAATCAAACATTTGAAGA
>QBDW01005829.1:0-33969 GCA_003261595.1 Maconellicoccus hirsutus | reverse complement strand
GGAGTTGAATTTTTGAAAAGAGCATGTCAAAAAACCCCCAAACCATAATTTTAGCTCCCCAAGTCGACTTTTCGATTTTTGGCGAATTTTTGAAATTTGAAAATTACGAAATTTCGATTAAAAATGAAGAAATGAAAAAAAAATCAAAAATAATTTTAAATCACGCAATAAATGTTTTCCTCCAAATTCGATCCCGCTGAATCCGAAAATCGCATCGGCGAGCCGTTCTGGAGCCTCCAGCGCGATTTTCATTTTTCTCCAGGAACTTCGAAATGTTTCAGAAGGCGTCCATTTGAGATTGGGCAGCTAAAAACTTGGTTCCTCCTTATTCTCAACCTACTGAACCGACTTGACTACATTTCCAGAAAATTCCAGCCGGACACCTCGAGTGGTTTTTTCCAGGACAGGTTTTCTTACAACTATAACATCCCTTAAGGGACTGAATCTTACGGACCAGAGGTTGATCTGAGGGGAAAACCATCAAGACAAAAGTTGTAGGGAATTGAAAGAGCCAGATTTTCATATCGAAGCTTTTCTCTATATTTCTTCAAGTTAATAAGATATCGAGAAAAACCTCATTTTGAGAGGCTAGAAACGCCCACCGTCCACTCTCTTCTCTTCACCAACTCCCCTTATTCCATCAACGAGGTCAAATTTTAGATTAGAAGAAAATCTGCACTTAAAAAAAGAAATCAAATTTAATTTGTAAAAAAATTAATGCATTACGCTTATTGAAAAAAAAGTATATGACGTCACATACTCTATCAGTGCTGCCAATACGTAAAAAATTGCCAATAATTTATCAAAAATGAACAGTTTTTGTGTAATTTTTTCAAAAATATTTCGGATTTTTTCATTGTTGCACTACTTTTTGACAAAATTCACTACTTTTTCACTTCTTTCATAACCTACTTTTGAAATCACTACTTCACTACTTCCACCATATGTTAGATACCCTGCTGTAAAATCAATCTGTAGGGAGGAGGGTGGGGTACATCTGTAGGGAACAGGACTCTTTTAGATACTTCTTCGTACAGATCGTTGTTGGCCAATTTTTAATACATCAAAAATACGATATTTCCTGCAACGAAAAAATACTACCTAAAATTCGTCGAAAAATTACCCAAAACGCAAACCGACTTCACGACCGTGGTATTCGCGTGATCTTCGAGATGCGTAAAACCAAAGAAATCGTCGAAAACAATCAATACTCGGACAACACGCATCAATTATCAACGCCAAAACGTAGCGAAAAAAAAATTCGTCACGTGCAAGCTGAATTACTCGTAATTACTTTAAACGAAACCAAAACGTAATTTCGATATTTAGAAAACTCTTCGTCATCGCGCACTCTTCACACGCCTACGTTCATTTATACTCGAGAACTTCAAAAGCTTCAAACGAAAAAAGGAAGTTAGCTACAAAAAACAGCTCATCTGTAAACCAAAGCTTAGAGTTGCTCCGAAAAAAATCCATTGTAAACGATGTATAAAATTTACAACGTAAAAGCTCTCTTTTATACTCGAAGAAAAATATTATCGAAAACTTTGGAAATTTTCTACCGAAAATACGCCTTTTTCTTTTTCGAGATACACGCCGCGTAGTCATTAAACACTTTAAACGACTTCGTTTCGGTATAATCGAAAAGCGTGCTCGTATATGAAAACATAACAATTAACGTTGAAAATAACACTTTATTCTGGTTGCTTTGAAAAGAGCTTCTTATAATGTCGCGTTTTACGTATTTTTAAACCTTTCGTGCGTTTCGAGAGTGAATTTTCATTTCAACGATTTCCTTCAACTTACTCGACATGTCTTTCACGTATACTTCAAAATATACGCTTCGATTTAACATTCTTAAATTTTCCGAAGAAATCACACCGCGAAATTACTTTTTATAAAGAAAAATACCATCGGTATATCGACGATTTCAACGTATTGATATTTAAATCAGAGAATTTTTCGGTATAAAAATCACTTTATGCATTTACGCGGTTTTCTGACTCGAAACGTTAACAAATGATTTTGATATGAACGTGTTTTTGAGCTGAAAAGTGGATTTTTCAAGTCGATGAATTTGAGTGAGCAATTTCGCATAATCGAATTTCCAGCTAAAGTAAATAAACGACGTTGTGATTCCAATTTTAAAGCAGATTGACAACGCTGTCACGACTGCTTGCAAAAGATTTTCAGCAATTTGAATAGAGACATGAAATTGAAAAAAATTCTGAAAAACTCCCGAGGTTTTCATAAGGATTGATGACCGTCATTTCTTGTTCAACAAAAACCTGTAGTTCAAAGAGGGTAGACTAGAGCATATGGATTGATTACGTAAAATGTTTGGTCAGGGGGGGAGAAGAGATGGAATCTAAATTAATTCGATTATTGACATCACATAAATAACACAAAATTCTTTCTTACAAACCTGTTTTACAAAATAAATTGTTTTGATTTTGACACCAACCAATCAATGACGTCATGAATTTGATTATAATAGAAACTAATGACGTAACTACGTTTAACAAATTCTGATGGGTTATGAAGGAAGAATTTTGCCGATACAAAATTGTCAATTCTATCATACGAATTAATTTTTACTCAATTCTTTTGAGAGAATTTTTTTTGGTGATTTATCGTGATTTCTTCGCTATTTTTTGACTAGCAAAATACTATTTTAGAAAATGAACTGTTTTTTTCATTTCATCACCGATTTACAAATGACGTCATATGAGCTTAATTATAATAAAAATTGATGATGTCACCGCCCCCTCCTCTTTATCCCATTAACAAGGTGAAATTTCAGATTAGAAGAGAATCTGTATTTAAAAAAAAATCAAATTTAAATTGTAAAAAAATTAATGCGTTATATGCGTATGAAAAAAAAAGTATATGACGTCACATGTTCTGTCAGTGCTGCCAATACGTAAAAAATTGCCAATAATTTATGAAAAATGAACAATATTTGTGTAATTTTTTCAAAAATATTTCGAATTTTTTCATTCTTGCACTACTTTTTGACAAAATTCACTACTATTTCACTTCTTTCATAACCTATTTTTGAAATCATTACTTCATCACTACTTTCACTACTTCCACTACCTGTTAGACACCCTGTATTTTGAGAATTTATCACGGTCATTTTATCATAATTTCTTCGTTATTTTTCGGCTGCTTTATCCGGCTAAATTAAACCTTTTTTTTGCAAAATTTTAAGGTCATTTCATACGGCTATTTTTCCAGCATAAAATTCGCAAATTTAATTGAAATTCGAAAAACCAGCCGTAATTTAATTTCTTCGCGGAGAAAAAAACTTAAATAATTTTCTCAATCTTTTTTCTCAAGTCGAGTGTTTGGTTGTCTACGACTCGGGCTATTTTGAAATCAAGTTTTCATGAAATAAACTCTTTCGAAAAACTCTTCAAAGAGCAATTTGAAAATTCTACAAATTGCCTAAAGGCGCCGTAAAGGAACAATTTAATTAATTTTTTTCATTATCGTGTAACCACGTACAACCAATACTTTTACAATTCCAGGCGGAGAACTTTTTAAGGCATAAATTCATCGACACTTTCCACCCTTCTGGCTTGGCTTTTTATGGAACAAAATATTAACATTTTTCACAACAAATAATCGTTTCGACCGAGAAGATAATGGATTCTTGCGACGTTAAATAATTAAACGCATTCCCCGAAGGGAACGAAGACTCGTAAAATGCACAAACAAGTGAAAAAAACCCAGTCACGAGCCAAATTCCAAGCTAACTAATGAAAATCTCGTAGAAATCAACACGACGGAAATTATTCTTCAATCGGCATGAACTATATGAGAAAACTCGGTTGTGTCGAATAATGGGAAACAAGGTGATGAAAAAAAAATGGAGTAAAACCGCGTCGGTACGTTGCTTTTACATAATTCAACCTATCGTATTACCCAAGTCATCGAATCTTTCTTTCGAACCGATACGAGCTCGAGAGAGTGTTACGATCTGTAGTATTTACGTAGTTCGGTAGCACCGAGTAATGGCATTTCAATGCACATACGCGGTGCTAATTTTACAACAACGCGTTTGTAACGTCATAACGAATTGCTAAATCATTTCCATCGAGCGAACTGGTTCGGCAGGTAGTCGCGATAGAAGGAAAAGAACGAAATCGGTTTATTTTTACATCGAGCGAAAAAATTCATTTTTTTCTCCTCCCCCCGCCCCCTTCTCTTGTGTTTATTTACATTAGATGATACGTATATCTTATCACTATGCGAAATTAAACGGCTCGTTATTTAATAACGTACCATCGCGAACCATTTTCAAAACGACCTCGAACAAAATCACGTATGCGTTGGCAATCGATTAGAAATCACTCGCAGAAGATATAATATTACCAACGTCGCTTTATTAACGTACACGACAAATTCGCCGCACGAGGGAAGAGGGCGACAATTAATTAATAGCGCGCGATTCACCGACGTTTATTAATTATTAACCGATGGAATGCTATTATAGTCGCGTAAATGATAAATGGATTCCGTTAAAGGTAAACGGAAGTTGAAGAATTGTGTGCGTTCGGGTTATTGGTAGAATTTTCGGGTAATTTATACCATGAATTGTTAAAAAATTATACTACTTAGTAAAACATACTAAGCAGAAACGTTCGAATAACATCGCGATAATCGTGTATACGATGTCCATCGATTGGTGTTAATTGTAATGAAAATAACCAGAAATCGTGTGGCTCGACAATCGAACGAAAAATTCATCGCGTGTTTGAGAGTTATTTAACAAATTACACCGACTCAGCGGTGCTGCCGCGAGTAATAACGGCAAAATTTTGCGACCGTTTTGTACATACAAACATTAGCGAAGGTACTCTAAACCATAGTTGATAACATTGAGGTTTCCTTCGTATAATATCTTGAAAGGTTTAAAATCGATGGCAATTTAAGCCTTTCATGGATCGCAGTGTTGCCAGTATTGGTGATTTTCAAGTTGTTTTTTTTTTCAACAAGGATGCTTTACTGGCGTTTTCTATGTCAAGTGATGATTTTGGTGATTTTTTGGTTTTTTCTTCAAACTTTTCTTCAAAATGTTAAATTATATCATTTCTTATAAAATTTTGATAGAATACAACAAAATTTAGGAAAACTTTGTTTTGTTGTTTATATTTACATCAACACTGCTGCAGGTACTTCTGATAATATCCGAAGTACTCCGAAGGGGACTTGTAAAAAAAACAGCCTTCGAATTTCGGGTATACGCACAATTAAGTGAGAATCAGAAAAGAGATAAGAAAAAGAGATCAATCAAATTGCGATTATGAAAATGATAAATTAAAAATTGAATAGTCTTTTTATGGCAATACTACTTGAATTTAACCAAGAAATTAACCCATCACCAGCAACACCAAAAAAATTGGAGTAATTAATTTAAAAAATGAATTTTTTGATAGAGAAAAACACTCGAGGAGTTCTTGTTCGGGAAATTGTCTGAATTCAAGTTTCATCTTTCGTTCATTTCAGCTTGAAAGAAACCGGTCATTTTGGTGATTCTCGAGAACGTTGATTCAGTGATTTTTGCGTTTCTCTACCGGCAACACTGATGGATCATCTTTTAAGTTGCAGCCGACAACGACGCTATGTTCGAAAAATGTGCCAATATTCAATAAAAATACTATACCACTTTTTAAAAAAGATATCAAATTTCAAAAGTACGAGCATAATATTTCATATACACACTCGTATTATTAGATTCTTCTAAATAAAGGAATCGAATTTAAAGAAGAGGAACTTAATTGTACGGGGCCTGGAGCATGTAGGGTAAAGTATTCACCCGACACAAGGAGGGCGAGGAATGGCAATACCCAAGACAAAATTAATAAGAACCATTTTTCTAGGTAACTCACTCATCTACAATTTTCAACTAAAGTATTTTTACGATAAAACGAACCGTTGACGAAAAAAATGCCAAAAACTGAATAATTGATTTTTGTCTTTGAGTAACCTTTGAAGTAGAACTCAAGCTATAGGAATTTTATACATTTTATTTGCAATGTGTTCTCAAGATTTGCTTACTTTTTCAGCTTTCAGGAAATTTTTGCTTTTGACCTCTATTTTCACGTCCAATTTAACCAGGTAGTAATTTTTTTTTTTAGCAATGAGATGGCAACAATTCTTCGATTTTTTAAAATTGATTTAATTATTAGCACATTTATTACAATCACTTTTATTACGATTGCGTATATTAGATAAGAAACTCTTCAAACTTCGAATATGAGAACACAAGAAAAGCTCTGCTTTGTAGAAGCGAGGATTAACTTTCAATGGCGCCAGGAACGCCGCCACTGGTGGCGCTCCCGATGCCCGACGGGGCAACCTCATCGCCACAGCAAATTAAGATAAAATGAAGAAAAAAATTCATAATTTACGGTATTTTGATCGCATTTTCAAAATCATCTCTTTTTATTCGTTTAACTTGAGTGTTTTTTTTTTAAATAAAATAAAGAGCGCCCTTATTTGAACGCTATTTCGCGAATCAAACTATATTTCTATTTACTGCATCAAAAATAAATCATGTCTACTTTGATACTCTTCATATGTACGTTCTTTAATCCGACATTCCGACTGATTTAATACAAACAATTAAATACCTGGGAAGAGGGGAATGCGAAATGAAGTTTTCAAGGTGAAAAGAAAAAATTCAATTTTTTACAAATACCGTGTAGGTGACTAGCAATAAAGTGTTTTTTTTTTATTCTCAGCGAAACCTACACTGAACTAAAATACATCAAAGAAATGTATTAACCGCAGTCCAATATAAGCGTGTTTTTAAACGAAAAACTTGAATTTTTTATGGTTAAATTTACACGAAAAAATTGTTACTTTCAACACTTTTAGTACCTTTTTTAATGAAAAAACAATTAGATAGAAAAATTTTTGAAAAAATCAATGATTTTTTAGTGATGTCTAGTATAGATTAAATTATAACCTTGAAATTTATTTTTAAAAATATCCCCAAAATACACGATATATATATTTTTAAAATTCGGTACAAAGGTCAATAACCGTCGATTCATAGTCACGTTTATTCTCCAAGCGATTTTATCAAAATGACTCAAAAATACTTTTCAAAAGGCTACGTCATTGACCATTGGCCAATGCCGATGCAGGAAATAATAAACTAGGTAATTTCCATTTCTCGCCTCCATTATCACACATGTACAACACTGGCTCAAGGAAAAATTTAACGATTTTCATAATTGCGTTAGTCAACTGCGAGAAGGTCTCCACAAATGTGAAAAAATTCACCCGATCAAATTTTTCACTCAGACGAAAATGTTCCACATTCGAATATAATTAACATTTAGTAGTCTCCCGCGTCACAAAAATTCCAAGACCTTCGTCGACATTTGAACATTCCAACGTCGAGACGTCGATGCGAATCGTCGAAAAGTGGAAATGATAAAAGCCAGAAGATTTCGAAACTATGCAAAAACCAATCGGGCCGCCCCTCCTTGAATTTTAAAAATAACCACGCAGACGATACTCGCCGGTGCAGTAACAAGGAAGCAAGCACGTAACAGGCCGCATTGCGATTACGACGAATCCACGTAATCGAAACGAGAGCTTTTTCGCTAATAATTAACCCAAACTCGGCGGCGTTCTTAGAATACGCCAAGCAATTAAATTCAATTCGAGAATTGCGAATTTTTTAAACTCGTATATACGACTACTTAAAACCGGCCAATTAATTCGAAAACGACGGCTCGTGTAAACGGCCCCCAAAACGACCTGACGCCGCGCGAGCCAAATTAATGGCTCATACGATATTCGCCCTGACGAGATAACATACGCATACGTATCAACCAACAATTCGCTCTCGCCTACATTAATCAAAACCAACTCGGCCAGGCAATAATCTAACAACACTATAGAAAATTATTAACCGAGTGGACATGATAAATTATAAATTAGCGTTAAAAGCCTCCGCTACTTACTCGGACGTCGTGAAAAAGTACAAGACTGAAATGCTGCACAGTACAAGAATCCGATTTTGTCGAAACACGCCCATACTTCATCAAGTCGACTTCATAATCATCAAAAATTTTCGACCAAATGGCGCCAAAGCCGGCCGTAACTTTCGACTCTTCGACCGCCGGCGCAGCTTACAACGTGAAAATTATATCGAACGATTTTCCCACCGTTTTAGCGTAATTCGTCGAGCTTTTCATATCGTATAACCGAAATGTAATATTAAAAAACCTCGACACTTTACCCAAGACAACATTTTAACTTATCTACGCAGTGACAATACATTTTAATGGAATTTCCCTGTAAAAAATTGATTCGCCGATGTCGTCGACCTTTTCAAATTACGCATTCTTCCGCGTCGTTCATTTCACCTAAAAAGTAATTCGTACTAAAGAATTTTCTTCGGTATTTTTAAAAAACATTATCGTTCGTTTGGAATAATCGAAAAAAATGTTTTTCATGATACGTATCCTCTGGTAACGTTTTTCTAACGACATTTCGACAGATATACATAAATAAGGAAAATTTCCAGATGCGCGCTTTTTATTCATACCTTTGATTTTGGAATTCAAACGAAACACGAACACCGTTGTAATGGGTGCGTTTGATGAAAACACAATATATCGCTTATAAGCAAGCGCATGTGATGCGAAAATATATGTAAAACGCGAAAATCTAATTTCCAAGTTTTTTCTAATAATATTTTTCGTAGTTTTTCAATATTTTTCTGTTTTTGTTTACTTTTAATTTCGTTTCCCATTTAGATTTACGAATGTAATTCAGTTTACGAAACTTCATCGATTCTCCGAGCACTAGGAAATTTCAAATTTACTTTCAATAACGTAATTTCACCATTTCCAAATCAACTCGCGCAAAATTCGAATTCCTAAGTCATTAAAACGGTTAAATCGAGCTTCTCACATCTTGTGTTTATTTTTGTAATCAAAATAAAAAATATTTTTCGACGCCAAATAAATAAGATCGTTAGTGTTGACGTTCTATCGACAGGTTCAGTCAACACAGTTCCTTTGGATAAATAAAAACGCTTTCCAGCGAAAAGGATAATCACCAATCACTACCAAAGTGGGAATAATGTCGACGTTACGTGTACACCGAGAACTCACAACGATACCCGAGGTTTACAAACACAGCTAAATAGGGCATTCAAAAGGGAATTGTGAAGTTGGAGAAAAGTTTGGGGAAACAAGTTGTGAAATTATTAGCTCCGATAATGAAACAATTATGGGTTTGTTCATGTCCAATCACCACCAAGTCGGATGATGGAGTCATGATTTTTTTAAATTTTACATGCGTGCGTAGAGGCCATCAAACGATGCCGAACGCATTTAAGCAATCTTTACACAAGATCATAAAAGGAGATTTTTTAAAGCCCTTGATTTTGAAAGATCGCATGAAAATAATTATCGAGGTACCAGCTCCCTACTCCCACTCATCTTTATTGTTCGTTTTGTAACTTATTTGATCAGATTGAATTTTTCAACTGATCATTTTCACATAAAACCATTCTGTTGGTAATAAATGCGTAAAGCTTTTGGAAAATACTTTTACGAGGTACCAGCCCCCTTCAAGTGATTTTCTATTGATATAATCTTGTAGAAAATTTTATGTACTTTAATTTTGAACTAAATTATTTTTCACCTAGGAGCCGTTTTTTCCGAGATAAATGCGAAAAATCACTCAAAAAAGCGTTTTTCGAGGTACCAACCCCCTCTACGAAGTAACACACCACTTACGGCCTGGGACTTTTAACACGTTCATTATGAAGGTGTTCTTGACCGATTCCATGATTAATTTTTTGGGTTTGAATTTTTTCACGAAATCGACCCAAAAATGTCCAGATTGACTGGACTAATTGTGGGGGAAATGAAAAGTCGAAACCCTCAAAAAGCGCTATTCGCGCACCCACTACATGTACATGCCCGAAGCACGACCTCCTAGGTTAATTTGGAGGAGCTGAAGCCATTACATGAAATTTTTCACAATTTTACTTCCATTTTGACAACTACGAGTATATTCGTATTTTTATGAAATATTCGTTTTCTTTTTTCATTGAATTTGTTACTCAAGGGATTCATTGTAAGGTTTCATCAAACGTATATTTGGCTTTGAAAAAGAAGCCCAAAATTAAAACGAACGCAAAAAAGAGCGGAAATATCCCAACAAGGGAACTACTTGAGGTGCCCGGCTCAGATTTGAACGGGAGTTGGATTTTTGAAAAGAGCATGTCAAAAAACCTCCAAAACCAAAATTTTAACTGCCCAAGTTGACTTTTCGATTTTTGGCGAATTTTTGAAATTTGAAAATTATGAAATTTCAATTAAAAATAAAGAAGAAAAAAAAACTCAAAAATAATTATAAATCACGAAAGAAATGTTTTCCTCCTAATTCGAACCCGCTGAATCCGAAAATCGCATCGGTATGCCGTTCTGGAGCCTCCAGCGCGATTTCCATTTTTCTCCTGGAATTCAAAATGCTCCAAAATGGCTTGCCAATGCGATTTTTAGATTCAGTGGGTTAAAATTAGGGGAAATACTATTTTTCAGTCGATTTCGACATGTGTGGACGAAAAACGGATTATTTTTCGATTCGTAGTGCTTTGTTATGAAAAAATTTGTCCAGGAAAACCTACTCGAGGTGTTCGACTGGAATTTTCCGGAAATGTAGTCAAGTCGGTTAAGTAGGTTGAGAATAAGAGAGAACCAAGATTTTAGCTGCTCAATCTCAAATGGACGCCTTCTGGAGCATTTCGAAGTTCCTGCAGAAAAATGGAAATCACGCTGGAGGCTCCAGAACGGCACACCGTTGCGATTTTCGGATTCAGCGGGTTCGAATTGGGGGGGAAACCATTTCTTTCGTGATTTAAAATTATTTTTTGTTTTTTTTCTTTTTTATTTTTAATTGAAATTTCATAATTTTCAAATTTCAAAAATTCGCCAAAAATCGAAAAGTCAACTTGGGCAGCTAAAATTTTGGTTTTGGAGGTTTCTTGACATGCTCTTTTCAAAAATCCAACTCCCGTTCAAATCCGAGCCGGACACCTCGAGTAGTTCACTTGTAAGCTTGAAAAATATCACATTCAAGTCACGAGAAATTTTGATATTTCACTTTCGCAAATTTCCAGACATCTTGTAAGTGATAAAGATATGAAAAACTGAAAAAAACTCCATTAGTGTACTCTGTCCTTACGTTTTAGCACAGGTTGATGGCAAATTGAAAAAAAAACTCAACTTCAGCAAAGGCAAAAAATAAACCCAAGAAAAGCGAATTTCTCAAAAACATCTCGAAGCGTCACAGACACAAGTTTGTAAACATTACATTTTTAATGAAAAACTTGAAATTCGGGAATCCAGAAGGTTAATAAGTTTAGTGAAAACTTTTGGGGGACTTGACATCTGAAATTCGGATGTTATCAGATTGGAAATAATCGCACCTCGATGCCCAACGTAGAACTTGATTGCCAAAAACACGTGATAATTTCGCTTTTAATAAAAAGTCGTAAATCAAACGAGGCCGAGTATTTTGTGCGAACCATCTCGAAGCAAAAAATCGATGACGTATTCGCAACGCGGCCGATAACATCGCGTGAAATTCAACCTGGTGTAAAAATTTTCAACCGGAACGTCGCGCTGTTAAAACTGGCACATCGTCAAATTGCTTTCAATCGTATACGAACGGCGTACGCCATTAATCCGATATTGAAAAGCTCTTCGGCTCTAATGATTCGTTTTTCGAACGCGCGAAAAATGTATTCGCGTGCCGCCATACAAAATTCCACCGCGAATGATTAACCTCCGGCGCGAAAATCCTAAATCAAAATTTCATTAGACTCTTCGCATCGTTCGTTGTTTAATAAAGTTCAAGAGTTCAGCGACCGGAAAACGATCGCTAAGCGTGCTCGTACATCCGCAACCTTAACATATATAAGCGACACCTTTATATAAACACACACAAGTCGTAGTTACATAATTCTGGTGCCGGAAAAGGCGTAACGCGATGTCGATTCATCTTTCAGCATTGATTTTCCAATAATACAACTACGCGATTTACCTCTTTTTACGTTTAAAATTACCTCCAAATATCGTTACACGATTTCACGCGAAAAATCCCCCGATACCTGAACTTGGCGTCTTTGATGTTAATCGAAAAAAGTACTTTTTCGACGACGCGTCGAGTAAACTCGCGAAAACATTAAATATTCTATTAATTCGACGAGCGTCTCGCGTCGTCTTCCACTTCAATGTCGGACTCGGAACGAGAAAATTTTATATTTAAACGGCGATAATATTCTCCCGAGTGGATTTCCCGTAATCGGACGCCAAACGATGTACCCTCGATTCATCACTCGTTTAATTTTCGCATAAAACGTACAAGAAACCCCACCAAACGAACGAGTATAGCGGTCATAACGCGTTGAAATATTTACAAGACAGTTTGATAGCATTTTACTGTCACCGTCTGTTCTGATTAATTTGAAAAATATATCGTCGCGAACTCTTTCTCGTTACAAATTCGCCAAATAGTACGAAAAGGCTAAAAGGTTCCAATCGATTAATCGATTCCGCCCGAAGCGAATCCTTCATACGCGATGACAGCTGAAAGCATCGCGGGGGTTATAAATTATATCCTCGTACAATTCGGCTTTCTCCGTTTTTCAAAAGATTCTCAATAATTGAATTATACGAAGCGAATACATATCTCTGTCTTGAACCTATACTTACTTTTACCACCCGTGACATTTCGTTTCGTAATTCACGGGTAAATTACCATCGTCTTTCTGGCTAGGATCACCAGCTGGTAAAAGCATAAAGAGAAGTAAGACTATTTTCAAAAATGAAACAACATGGGATCGTTGGATAGTCCGACTTCACGTGAATAAACGATTTTTTTTTCGAGAAAAAATTCATCATTATTGCAAAAAAGAGCTTAAATCTTTTATAAACGTTTAAAAGTAAATAGTGGAATTTTTAGCATTATTGGTGGCGCTCCCGACCCCCGAAGGGGCAACTTCTACCGCCACAAAACGTTGAAAATTATGCCTAAATTTCAACGTTTTCATCTGAAAAAGCTCTTCAATTGCTAAATATCAGATTTTGGCTTTAGAAAAATACTCGTTAGAATTTTCAAGTTTTTGATAATCTCCAGAAACGTAGAAATCAGCATGAAAAGTGGGAATTTTTCATTTGTAGCAGCACAGATGAAATTTCCTGGTGAAAAAGACGAAGGGACACGATGTCAAAAATTTCTTTATTTTGAACTTCAACTGCCAAACTTGAAATTCCTCACATTAATCAATAATCTTTCGGAGAGAATAAGTTAAATGAAGAAATAAGCCGTCCAGAAGCGCGGGGGGGGGGGGGTGGTACACGATAAATTACACTTGAGCTCGGATTTTCTCTGAAGACCCTGTTTCGCTTTCAAAATTAATTTAAAATGCGTTCGAAATTCACGTTTTTTCTCTTTACTATTAAAAAAAATAATCAAAATGAAGTATACACTAATTGATTTACAAATTGTTGTAACCCCCCCTCCCCCAACCGTTGCTAATCTAAAGCAATCGAGAATTTTCATAAAATTATTGCTTAAAAATAACGTCGTTTTTCGGATCACTTCTCGATTCAAACTCCTCATAAACTGAATTTAAAAAAAAGAACATTTCCTAGGATTAAAAATTAAAATGAAAATCAAAAGAAAAAAAAAACCTAGAATTAAAAGTCAAAACACATCGGTAGGTAAATTACTTTCATTTTCAAAGCTCCCAACCAGGAAATTCATCCCACTGCTTAACGTTTAGTTCAAAAATACCCATTTAAAGAAAGAAAAACGTACGACGTCAAAAGCACTGTTACCAACCACCACAGCTTGGAAACTCGAACAATTTATTTTAATTAACAAAAGGAACACACGGTATGAAGAAATAGAAAACCCAGCTTTACGAAAAAAAATCCGCGGAAATCTCGGATAAAAAAATATGAATGCTTTCGTGCGCATTCGATCACGTACGCGAGAAAAAGCCTCTGCAGGGAGTTGAAAATTCATTCGAGAAAAAAAATCGCATGGGGGCGTAAAAGTAAGATGAAAACCTAAGAATTAAATTTCATCGTGGATTCCGTTTCCTCACGCAAATACGTATTTCTGTCGAGCAAATAAAATTAAAATTCTGTTGATTCATCGGGCAAAGATTACTTCGCGTCGGATTCGCCGTAAAGATAAAGCTTCGAAAACGATTATAAAGAACTTGATAACTAAAGCGACTTAAAAATCCAACAAGTCAGATAAGATACTTTTCGAGTACCGAAAATCAACTCGTTCGAGAGGTACGACAATGCCTTAAATCCTCAAACAGATTCGTTATGTTAAACAGGCGTCGTCGGTCTTAAGACAAAAAAAAATCCAACGTCGCAAATCAACGCGGTACCATCGAATTCCACTTATCAACCAACACAAGTGGAAATTTCATCGACTAATAAGAAAAACCATTCCGTCTAATTTCTCCTATATTTTCGCGTCAAATACACGTATACACGTGTCAACGGTTATCTCTGTTATCGCGCAGAAATAAATTCCGAAGGCGTATCCAGCTACACAAATCAATTTGATTTCAGACAATACGAAAATCGAAATCTCAGCGACGAACAATACGTATCGAGAAAACTCGAATCCGCATATAATAAAACCGAACTCGTATAAATTCTCCGTCGTGGAAAAAATAATTTTTAAATTCCCAAAAAAAGCGTTTCGGTCGAATGGAATTATTGTGCGGGAAAACGAACAAACGAAACCGAAAATACAAAATTATAATTTATCAAATTACGCAAAACAGCAATGAAACTCGATACATTAATCAATACGAATTTACATATCCAACGATATACAAACAAATGAAAATTACGGGAAAAATGAAACTTCTGGCGACGCTTTCGTTCATTTTTCTTACCACGAATACGCAAACCTGACGGGAACCATTTTTTAAATTTTTTCGCAAACGAGAACGAAAAATAGGAAATACCTCGACGACTCGGCATATCTTTTTTGCTTAAAAAAATGATCTCGAAAAAAATTAACATGTCGGGAAAATACGTGTATATGAACTACGAGCACTAATCCGAATTAATCCAAAATAAGATAATTTTCTTCGTGCATAAAACTACTTATCAAAATAATTCAACGGGATAAAACGTTCAACTGGAACTCGAAGGGACATCGATATTTAATCAAATAAAATTACACAAAACCAAACCATTTCGGTAATTCGCTAGCAAAATAATTACGAACTTTTCAAACATAAAACTTCAACAACCTTTGACACAGGTTGTACCTTCTCCATCTCGAAATATCTTTCATTCGCCAATAAATATACCAAATTGCTTTAATAATTACAAAAAAAAATTCTACCAATTTTCACGACCAACTTGAACAACCCTTTTGAGAAAAAATTACCATAAAATCGTCAAGCACCATTCTTTCAACAAGCTTCACTTATGTACGCGAAAAAACACTACGAAAAATCTAATGCATATTTAAACAAGACGAAAAATCCACTTATCTGTATTCGCGACAGATTTATAGCACTAAAACACCGACATAATGTTGAATTTTTTTTTTTGATTTTGTTCTACCCAAAGGTATATCATGCCCAGTGTTGCTAACCCTTAAGAATTTTCTTGACATCGCCAGATTTTTCAACGCTGTGCAAGAAATATCTCATGATGTCAAGAAATCACAAGAAATACCAAGAGATCCCAAGAATTTTCCACATTTTCCAAAAACCCCCGTTTTTTTCAATACTTTGAAAAATTCTAAGAAAAATCTAGAAAATCACAAGAAAAATGCAAAATTTTTATTAAACTACAAAAATTGGTATTTGTTCTATACCATAAAGAATCAGCTTATGTATTTTCATGTCACTATTGCTTGACTTAGCATCTCAAAAAATCTCAAGATTTCTTTTCTCGAAAACTCGAGATTTTTCGGGGGGAAGGGGATGTTGGCAACACAGATCATACCTAACGAAGAAAGTTGTTGATATCGTCCCAAACTTACGCATAAAAGGTAAAACTTTCGTTTGCGTAAAAATGTGAAAATTTCATCGAGCTGAAGTCATGTAACGTGAAACGTTATGGTTGAAAACTTCACACATCTGCGTTTATTTTCTTTTTTTCCATACTCTTTCAATCTCGAACGTATAAATTTTAATACTCGGCCGCGAATGAAATGCCATTCTATACCTTGTAGGCGCGATCAATTTTTAACCATGTTTTTCCTCGTTCTATAAATACAAAAGCATCGGATGAAACTTTACTCGGATTATTTAACGATAGCGTTACGCTTCTTTTAAACGAAACCTTTGGGCGTATAATCGCATCGAATTTAAAATGTAAAATACTCGTAAATAAGGAAACAGATCAAAGTAATGTTTCCGTTAATTGCCGATAGTGAATAATGAGTAACGGCGAGATAAATCAAATGGACTATGCAACCTATGCTAAATATATCGAAGAAAAATTTACCAATTTTTTTACACATTTTCAACATCACTCGAACGCTAACTCATTCGTATGTATCGTTATTCCGCGTAATCTACAAATACGAGTAATTACTCTTCGTTTAAATTATCATCACTCGAGCCACGACAAGAATTCATAAAACTACTGTTTTGTATAATTGTTATTCATTAACGAAGCCCGTTTTGTAAACAGTATTTAATAAACGTATTAAACATCTATTCGAGGTTCGAAAAAAAAAAAAAAAACGCTAAAATTTCATAGTGTTTTCCAATTAAGCGGAAAATTGCTTCTAAATACGTTTTGAAATGAGACCAAATAAACAGCTAATGACGATGAGAATAGTCACATTGTATGTTCGTATAATTTAGCTTCACGTGCAGAAAAATTTTCGCTTCGATGGTATCGTATTATGTGATAAAACTTGAATGAGATAAAATTTATTTCGGATCTTATTCTGTCTTATTTTACTCAAGTTATTGAAAGTTGAAAAATAAACGTGACCTTCGTATCATAACTTATCGTTGCGCGTCTACGAAGCACCCAAAAATAAATACTCAAATCTATATACTATTTTTTTCACATTTCGATATTTTCCACCATGAATATCATTTATGAAAGTCATATTCATTTATTTAATACTCAATTAAACGTCTTAATTACGCTGATATCGATACACGATTAATAAAAACCCTCATCAAGTATTTTACGAGCAGGTGAACCGAGAACAGAAAATTTTATGAATTGTGGCCTCATGAATTTGTAAATTTTCGATATTACTCGAATTAATTATGGACATTATTTCCTTTAGATTTCGTTTTCATGTAATTCGCTGATTTCATCATTGTATTTCGATTCGTTTAATCAATTATCCTTCGTTTTAAAGGATGTAATTTAGCTTCCAAAAATACGAGTAAATACGTAATTTTTAATAAAATGACATATGGGTAGCTGCTTGGTTTTCTTGAAAATTCGACCTCGTAAATTTTGGTAACAACATATTTGTTCAATTTATTAAATTCTACTTATTTATTTAAAATTGGAATTAAAATCTTCAGATAGATCATTTTCATCGAATTTTGCAAAATCTATTACATTTTTCTCAGGCGACGTAAAAAAAGTATATCTCATTTCATTATAAAGATCCAGCAAAGCAGTTGAAATATCACGACCGAAATGATTCAGTCTGTTAATATCGAACGATTGTGCTCTGTAAGCATACTAAAAACTTCAGGGTATCCAACAGGTAGCAAAAGTAATGAAAATAGTGAAAAAGTAGTGATTTTGAAAATAGGTTATGAAAGTAGTGAAAAACTAGTGAATTTTGTCGAAAAGTAGAGCAAGAATAAAAAAAAGCGAAAACGCGAAATATTTTTGAAAAAAAAAATCAGCTTGCGTACAAGTCCGCAACACGGTGTGACATTTTCATGTCACCTCGCGAAAATGATGTTCATCAGAAGACGTCATTTAATGTTACACGCCATGTCACCATAACAATGACTTGTCAACATATCATGTCACGTGACATGATCATAGGTCACCGTAACAATGACCTGTCACCTATGACATGTAGTCATGACATGAAAATATTAAGATCGTCACTCATGAGCATGACACATCGCCATGACAACCGCGTGACGCTTTTTTGGACGCTTTTTCTTGACGATTTTCAATTCTGTGTGCCATATCCGAGACATAAAAATGTCAAAATAATTACTAACTGAAATTATCCGCACTGAAATGTTTCAGATCTCCGCCATCTTGGAAGATTTCAAATTGCCATGACTTCGCTGAGACCCCTACTTTGCTTCATTTCACATCGTTTAAGGACCCGGATCATATTAGATTTTGTAGAAAATTTCATTTCACGTGGCACATCCTGCAACCTGTTTAATTCAAGAAACACATGACGTCACTCGAACAATTGGATCATTTTGAATTGCAAAATTTCAACTTCCATCTTCGCAGAAAAAGTAGAAGCGCGAATCTCGGTCTCCTTTCACTTCCACTTCATAAAGCAACTGAACTTGACGTTATATGCTTCTCGAATTGGACAATTGGACATAATCTAGTCAAAAACCTGCTGTTTCCCGAGTATTTTAACATTTTTCCAAAAAATGCCAACTAAAAGGACTTTCAATGTAGCCAAATTTATTGTTAATTTTTGTCATTTTTGATCTTGTTTATTATTAAAATCGACTACTTTTTCGAATGTTCACTACATCGGAGTAAGAATCAGAAAATAGTGATTTGCAACCCATCTTCGAACCTTTCCATTCAATAAATTAACATGGGTAATAAAGATACACGTTAGAATCCCAATTTCCCGATGATTTTTGCATCCAAGTCGGACAATTTTCCTCCATAAGCGTTACTTTGCTATCACACCGCAATGCAAATAGATAACATCTCACAAAGTGCATAGCTTCATAACGAATGCAGTTTTGACATGAAATCGCTATGCGGTAAAACATTTGCGAACCTGTTATAGGGCAGGGCAACTTGTGTATTCTCGGCTAAGTAACGTTTTTTTTATAAAACTAATGTCGATTCTCGACAGGCATTCGTCGCGGAATTTTTCACCGATTGAGGAATCGACACAATTAATCGCTTCGATGTTTACACCATTTCACTTTCAATATCCTTATTATCGAGATAATACACGATAACCACGATTTCCTCAATTTTCCTTTATTCGCTGCCTAATCGAGTGAAATTTGGCAACGCGGCCAAAAAACAAGTTAACATTGTCGGTGACGATGACACCGTTTTTGCTGAAACGATGTGACGTCGTTGTTGACCTTGGAACGTAACAGTAATTATCTTCGTAAGATGACTTCGTCTCGCGGTTATTTTTCCTCTGTGTATATCGTATCATCTGTAGAAACAGTCGATGGCGTGTCCACGCGTTCGCGGCGTGGAGCAATGTGAAGGCGGGTTACAGGTGCGAAGGCAACGATATCCCACGGTACATCGCGAGAAGCTCCCGCTCGCGGTATTTCTCCAGATAAACGTTCGTTAACACGATCAACGCGAGACTTGTGCGAAAGAGAAAAATCAAAATGGAACAATTAACGTGCGTGTCCAATCGTAAAATGAAATTTATTGCGGTGATCGAAAGAGAAAAACTTACGACTTATCTTGAACTTGAACCGAACGTTCGAGTTTGCCGAAATTGAAAATATTGCAAAAATACGACGCACAGAGAAAATTCTCAAATACCCGAAACATTCAGCGACAATTATAATCCTCGATAGCGATAACTTATCGTTGCTGATAAAGATATTTACATTCGTATAATGCAATGTAACTTGCTGTTTCAGCGATAAACAATTTAGAAAAAAGAAACAATACAGGAGGTTCGAAACACCTGTTTTCTTCAATCTAAACCCAGCGAACAATTCCTTATACATCTCTATCATCTTTGCAAACATCACCGGCGATAAATCTTGTACATGCTTTCTCTTAACAGAATCGTATGCATTATGAAATGTCGTTTCGTCACAAACTCAACTCGCTTTACCTAATTAAAGCAAATGATATATAATTTCAGCTTTGTTACCCCGCTCCAGTGAGTTGTAAAACCATAAGACAGGATGCTATCGGTTGTACTAATCAATTAAAACTATTTTAAAAAATTACTTCAGTCGTTTTCTTGATATCATATCATGCCCGGTACGAAGATTGCCAAATTAGACACATACGATTAGCCGATATGTTCGAATTATCAACACCGTAGTTTGTTTTTTTTATTGTATCTTTATCATGTCAGTGTTTTTCCACGCAAAGAAAAAAAAATCGATGCTCACGATTAAAAGATCGTATACGAGAAAGAAAATAAAAGTAATGAAATCGTTGATATATAACTGAAAATCCAACAAGGACGAAACAATTATGATAATCCTTCGACCGGAACGATGTTATAGGAGGGAATATGAACTATAGAGTTTATACGAATTTTCAACATTGGAAGTTTTGTAAAACATTTCGGTCAAATTGCGCTTAAATTCGATTATAATTGAGAAAAATATGGAAAACGTTAATTACCTGAGTCACGACGTATGATCCTTTCCAGCTAAGGATTGGTTTATGAAGTAAACTAAGCTGTAATCGTAGTTTTCCCATATCATCGGCGACGCGAAAACTATCCGCTAAGGTTGTAATCCAATTAATGACTTGTTCATTGGCATAGGTAATGAGTCCTTGTCCAAATTGATGCTTTCCATCATAGGTAAAGTTTAAAATACCACGAATGGAATTCTCGGTTAGTAAAGTTTCTTCGTCCAGATGTACTACCCAGTCATTATCAGCTAAAATATTCACGTCATCTTCCAGACAATACTGTAATGCTCGCGCTTTAAATAACGCTCCGCTTTTGGTTTTATACGACGAAGGAACGACCACTTCGCGTATTCGCCTATGAACTGGTAAACCAATCGGTTTATCTGTGACTACTTCCATGATAAAGTTCTCCAAGCCAGCTTCGCAACATCTGGCCATGTTTCGGGCTACGTTATCACGAACTAATTGCGGATAATCGCCTCTGGTAACGACTCTTATGCATATAAAAGGTGCCAATAACGGTGATCCTTTTAATGCTACTTTATCGGGAAATGCATTGTAACATGTTAGACCGAAAAAGTTAAATAACACTTGCGGAAAAGGCAAGAACGTCAGTATTCTGAGTAGATACAAAACTGAACACCAGAAATATCCATATCTTTCCCATGGATTGAATTCGAAACTTTGTTGTGTTTTCTCAGATAACTTAATGCCTCCGGTCCATAATTCGAATAATACGATCACTGTTATCAGCAACGCGCAATGTAAAATATGTTTAGTTGTACTGCTCACCACCAACATTCTCATCTGCACAGAGAGCAAAATACACTATATAACTGTTGAATTTCGATCGATTGTAAAATTCAATCAACCAGTAAACTTTAGAAGAAATTGAAGATACTTTCATGTTCACACGCTACGATTTAGTGGTATCAACATTGAGAATGAGAGAGTAGGAAATAAAAAAACTATGAAAGGAATCAATAATCGAATGAAGCCAACTTGATGTAACGTATCTTTCGTAACCATTACGAGAATTATCCGAGAAACGCTTAGAGAGAAATCAAAACAAAGAGAACTGAGGAGAGAAATGAATTCGATAGTAGTAAGCAAAATTCCAGGTAGTATATCAAAAGCGGTAAATTCATTACAGGTGAACATGCGAAAACGATCAACAAGAGTTAAAACAAATATTAATTAACGTAATAATTACCTTCACGGCTCAAGACGTTATGCTTTAAGTTGACTAGTATAGTGGTATTTATCCAAAACGACCGTTAAATATCTGCAGCGGGCATTTAAATATCCGACGATAGCGACATTCACCGTGTTATCAAATTCGGCATAGGAAACGTATAACAAAAAAATACCGCATAATTTCGAACACTATGTCACTAAAATTCTACAATAGTTATTTAATCCGATAAACTTAAATTTAATTAAAACAATACCAACAAAACGAACCGAACAACTTGAGACTAGCCTCAACTCAAACAAGAACCCACATCATAAACACCAAAACTAATCCAAACGAGTCTAATTGGTAGAAAATGAAAACCAATTCCACACTCGTTGATGCCTTGTGTAAAATGTCAGGCGCATATTTTTTCTTCAACGCCTAGCGTCATCCTTAGATAATATAAAAATATGGACCGCTCTACCACACAAGAGCTGAAGTGAAACCAATATCATTCTAAAAACTAGGGCATAGAAAAAAGAAAAGGGATGCGCGCGCAGTAGACAGAGGCGTTTAAGAAAAGAAATTACCAACACACTACTGAATATGAACGCAAATACACGACACCATTCAACTCGCGCATGCGTAAAGCCACTCCTTTGCTTTGGTCCCTAGAATAATGTTGGCTTCACTTTGCTTTGTTACATTTAAATACCATAGAGCGGTCTATACTTTTATATTGTCTAAGGACAGGAGTTGATCATGGTAGTGTGAATAATTTTCTGTAGAGCGCCTCCATAGCGCTGAATATTTTTTAATTTTTTGTTTACATTACAAATTGAATTTTTGCTACAAATTTTACTAATAGGATCCTGTTTTTGCTTTTTCACAAACGAAAAAAAGTTTCTAAGTTGCGCCCGATAATTCTCAAGGGCTATTCCATCTATTATTCTTCATCATTTACCTCCCACATTGTATGAAATATGTTAAAATGAGATTAAAAAAAAAACAAAATGATAATTTATTTACGAAGACGTTATTTCGCAAAATTATACTTTGTTCACCTCTCCATCTACAATCAATTTTTCTAAGATAGTAGCAAAAAAATTCAACGACTTTTGTAATCCAGATGGTAAATTTTGATGATACCATAATTCCGAATAGATATCACGGATGGAATGCAATCTAGAAACACAAAAACAGCAAAACACTTGATTTAAATTTGAACATTTTTGCCAATGTGCAATAATACTTGAAAATTATTACGTACCTATCGGCTAAATCTGATTTCAAAGCAGAAGGTAAATGAGTTACATTGCGCGTAGGATGCATATCACCACTTCTATTTGGGTTAGAATTTAACGTCATAAAACCGTGACCAATTTTACAAGCGCATATCAACAACTCAACAGTATTACTCAGTTCGGTAAGAACCTGTTCAGAGGTTGAACATTTAAGAGTTACTTGCGATAGATAATCTTGAGTTTTTTTCAATGTTTTAATGGTATTCTGTAAAAATCAAATTAAAGCGTTACTTGTATTCGACAATTGTTTCATTCAAAATTACAAACACTAACTTCAAAAAAATTGGGCGCAAAATTATTAAAGTTAATATGACTAAAATCGGTCAGCAATTGATAAAAAATGGAGCCTGCAGGAGGCACTGAAGGATTTCCGTTGAAATTATGATCATTCATTCTTAACGCTTCGCATTCCAAATATCCTAATCCAGTGATTACATGACCAACCCCCTGATCTTTATTATTCGCTTCGAAAACATGAGTATCCAACAAACTAGATAAAGTAATACTAAAATCATCCTGTAAAAGATATTTAATCAATCTCACGACATCGTTATTAAAAATTATCAAAACGCTAAAGCTGAATTATACCTTGGCGGTGCAAATGAAAAAATAAAAAAAAATACAGAATACTCTACCAAATTTATATCATTATTCCAACTGAAACCAGAAGCAATTAGAAAACCAGGCCAAGCAAAAGCTACCGGAGTGATTAGATATAATCCGGGCCAATTAGCAACGACTACTCCAACTGAGTTTACTTTACGAGCGGCGCGTATTCCTTGAAAAATATTGTACAAACACACTTCTGGACAACCAGCTAAGCTGTACAACGATAATTACGTGAGTGAGCCAGCTACTACGGTGGCAAAAGCGCGCAATTATATTCAAACCATTTACCAGTTCCACGAAGATGTTCCAGCACAAAACGTAGATAAGAAACCATTTTTGTTGTAAGTTTCTATCGAATCGAAAAATGAATTTCCGTTCTGAAAAATGACCAACAAATGTTAAACATAAATTTACACTTTTTTTTTCTTTTTCAAATACGTAATTAAATTATGTTCAAGCGATATCGCAGTCGTTTACTTTGACTGCCAAAACAACCCTCTATTCGCTTGGTTTGATTTTTGTCTGGTGTAGGAAGTTCGTTTAGACTTTCAGACGAACTCGTCAGTACTCAAACAGACAATAAAAGTTTATTTAAAAGCACTCACTTGAAAATCGTAATTTATCAGTAAGAAGTTTGTGAACTTGGGAACCACTTTGCAATGATTTAACTCGTTAGTGCACAGCATCAGAGTAACATTGGAGTTGATATTTAATAAATGATAAATTTCATAAATTAAAGGATTCGTGTCGATATTTTTTACTAATCTCATACTCAAGTAAGGTCCTATATGTACATATCTGAAAAAAAAATATCACTAGCGATTATTGAAAGAGCAATTTTCAAGTCTATCAAGAAATACCTTAAATTGCTAAACGATGATAGAAATTTCTGAAAAATTGGCCACATTTTCAGCAATATATCATCCGTAATTTGAGATTCTATTTCTAATACAGGAACCAAATTGACAAATCTATCTTGAGTGTACCGATCCAAATAAACGATTTCACTGCAAAATAAAAAAAGTCGAGTTTTTTCGCGAATAATTAATTATTCCAACTTCAATTAAACATTTGATATACGCGGTCAATTGGTGTACCTTTGTTTATAACTGTGGTCCCAAACAGATGACGGTGAAAATCTTGCGTAAATATGAATATAATTGATTTTCATGACGGATAGTGTATCAACGGTATCCAATAGTCGATCCTAGAAAAAAAAGTGACAATAATCAATAAAATTGAAAGAAAAAATGAGAGAAAGAAGTTGAAATTTACCATTATAGGAACCTTGCTCTCGTTGGAAATATCCAAGAGCACCGCCCTGTGCGCCAATTGGGGGTAATCTTGAATTAAAATAGGTGATAACGATGTGGAATTATTAATTTTGAGCAACTGAGTGAAAGTGGACAACGCATAGTATAAACCAGTCAATCCACCACATTGCACAGCGATCTAATAATGAAAATTTGAATAAATTTCCACTCCATTATTACATTTATAACAGAAATACCTTATCAGAAGCTACATGAATTTGATAACAATCTTCTCCCGCGAACAAATCTTTATTTATATTACATTCTAATAAAGAGTTATTACAGGGGACCGAATTCGGATGAATATCTTTCAAAACTACATTGATCTCAAGTGCTGCAAAAGCATCACGAAATAAATTCCAAACATCTAAAATCCTAAAACGAAGTCATATTGGAATATTTGTGTGATTTTTTTGCATATAGAAAAATATACTTTACCCATGAAATGACACCGAACATGTTCTTATAGAAATGAATAGATCTTCGGATAATATAAATGGAGATCCGATCAATTCGTCTATTTTCTGAGGTGTAGGCCACAACAAACTTAATTTTCTTTGAGTAAATGATTTCGAACTATCTGAAGATATTTTCCAATGCTTCAATTTTTTCAAGATCTATAGAATCATAACTAAATAAATATAAATTTTTAACTGAAAAAGATGATGGCCACTATTTTTATACCTCTTCCATCGGAGGAATGGCTTTAACCGGAGGAGCAGGAGGCGGAGGTGGTGGTGGAGGATTTATTCGAGTTGGCGTTTGTTTTAACGTTTTAAGAGTATTTGGGGGTGGACTAGAAGGTAATTCATTTTTTGGTTCGGGTTCAACTTTATTAAATAGTTTCTCTATTTGAGGTTCGGATAGTAATTCAGCTACTGATTTTTCAGAAAACTTGCCCATGTGAGGCCTGATATTCAAATTAGCTCCATAGTTGATTAAAATTTCGGCTATTTCTGCGTTTGAATGGCTTAAAGCTTCGTGAAGTGGAGTAGCACCACAAGAATTTACTGCGTCTATTTCAGCCCCGCAACCTATTCATCGTTCACATTAAAAGAGAAAAATTAAATTTTAATTATAATAAAGGGAAAATGCTCACGTAATAAATATAAAACGGTGCTTTTGTTGCTATAACGAGCAGCCACATGTAGTAGGGTGTTTTCGGAGTCGTCGTTTTCTGTGCAATTGATAGGCATACCAGCTAACAACATTTCCTGAACTTTTTTCAAACTAAACAAAGGTTTCAAATCAAATTTTATAACAAACAAAGCGATTAATGAATAAAACGCCTACTTATTTTTACAAACAGCCCAAAACAATTCATCGATGTATAATTGCTTCATGACTTCAGATGTTACGAGATCGTAAGCGGTTAACGATTGCTTATTCATGACATTTGGACTTGCACCTTTCGATAAAAGATACTTCACGATATCGCACTTGTTCAACTGAAAAAAAAAATAATAAAACACAGTGACTCAGAGGAATTTAAATTAAAATTACACAAATTTTACAAACTTTGGTAGCCAATCCAAGTAGAGTATCTCCATCGGGGCCTACTTCATTCAACAAGTGATCAACATTTGAACAGTCACAACCATCCAGTTGACACCTGGCTTTCCATTTATCGACTATTCATTGAAAAGTAATGATTGTCAGTCATTCATACAAACTTAATTCAAAAGTTGATAAGTCAAAACCTAAAACTCACCTCTATTTAGTAGTTTTTCAACTACTTCCAGTCTTCCTGAGGCTATTGCTGACTTGATGCCTTCTGACACTTTGTTTTCGCTGTACATATTTCCAAATGTATTCAGATTTCAGCTCATTCAATAAAGAAATCGAGCATGCTCGTAAATCAGTCAAACGGATTACATTATAATAGAATGTGATGTTAAAAAACTAAGTCACTGGATTGAAAATAATAACCAAATTATTATGCCTTTACACGAAGATGTGAAACGGCAAAACGCGTGATTATCAAATGTACTCCCGATACTTAGATCGTAGATCACTGATCAACCGGTTAATTATCAAATTCTTTTGTTTACTTTCAATTTTGAAAAATACGGTAAACCATGAAAAGGAACGAAACGAACGAAATTTACGAAACATCGTGTGTGGCTTTTTTGTTTTCTGAAATCTGAATTCAGTGATTCCTCTCTCGTTTTCTTTCCTTTCGGCTTCACTTTTCGCTATTTTACCTGCAACATGCATTGCAATTTTGTTTACCGTAGGAAGAAAATGTACACAAGTCATCGCAAAAAGATGGATAATTTCGTTCTTTTGATATTTTCTTGTTTTCGACCAACGGTCGTCCAACTTGAGTAGTCGTTACAAACCAGGAAAATGATCAAAACAATTTTCTTAAATTTAATTTATAATTTTATGGAAGTGTATAGAATGAAAGACGGAAATATTTGGATTATTCGATTTACATAGCATTCAACTTCAAAATAAGTGAAATGAAAAGCGAAATGTATCACCAAATGTAAATTTATTTTGTATTTACTATTTAGTGTTACAAGTTTCAATCAATTTGTTTGTCTATTCGTGCTATCCATTGTGCTATTTCTGTTATCTTTTATCATATCTTTTACTCATGGTTTTTTGATCGAAAGGATCACTAATATAATTTTGTCATGAGCTCCTCGGATTGCAGTATTGATCCATTCGCCCCTGAAAGCTCAAGGTGATTGATTATTTACTTGTTTGATTTGCGTTTATTGATGAAATCTTGATTATTTTTTCCATTGTAATTTTTATTTATAATTTATTCAAATGATTTCAGTGGTAAACTATTACGATATGCTAGTCAAAACTCCTTGGATGAGAGTTCTCAGAAACAGGTCACAAGGAATAAACCTAAAGAAAGGCCACCATATGAGAATGATTGTCACTCGCAAAAAGCTCTACAAGTTCTGAATGTCATGAGACTGTAAGTGAAATAGATATAACTGATTTTCTTGCAACATGATATTTGATAACTGTTCGTCTACATTTTCAGCGATAAAGTCCTCTGCGACGTAGTTTTGGTCGCCGAAGAAACTGAATTTCATGTACATCGAACAGTTTTAGCAGGATGCAGCCCTTACTTTTATGCGATGTTTACCAAATTTGAAGAGAGGAACCATGACAGAATTGTTTTACAAGGTGTAGATGGCTTAGCTTTAGAACTACTCATTGGTTATGTTTACACTGGTAAAATTCACGTTACCGAAGGAAATGTCCAAGTAATTAACAAAAGTTGGTTATTGTTTTTGTAACTTTTTCAAATTTTTCAATAACATCCTTTTTCCAGTCGCTGTTACCTGCCGCCAACTTATTGCAGTTGAACTATGTAAGAGAAGTTTGTTGCGAATTTTTAGAAAGTCAATTACATCCATCCAACTGTCTCGGAATTCGAGCATTTGCTGATTTGCATGGTTGCTTAAACTTACTGGCACAATCTGATGAATACGTAGAAGTACATTTTTCGTAAGTGGTATTGACATATAAAGTGAACTTACATGTCATATATTTTAGTTGGATACATCGTAATTTTTTGTGCATAGGGAAGTTGTAGAAAATGAAGAATTTTTATCTTTATCAATAAACCAAGTTATTCAGCTAATCCAAAACGACAAATTAATAGTTCCAACCGAAGAAGAAGTAATTGAGTAGACGTATTTCAAATTTCGCATTTTGCATTTTTCTTTCAAGTACGACTTATTTTCTCAGATTTTTGAGTGCGTTATTAATTGGGTAAAACATGACGAAGAAAACAGAAAAGTTCACATTCCTTTATTGATGGAACACGTGCGATTACCTCTCACCAGTAAGGAATATTTATTACGAAGAGTCGAAGACGAGCCTCTTTTGCAAGCAGATTTGCAATGTTCGTAATCGTTGTTTTGATATTTTTCAAATTTTAAATAAATTCAATCATTGAAATTTTGGAATCGAACTCCTACAGGTAAAAATTATATTATAGAAGCTTTGAAATTTCACTTGATGAAACATGAAGGACAGACAATCATGAAGACTGTTCGAACAACTCCTCGACAAACACAGAGACAGAAAGTATGTTTTTGAAAGAAAGTAAAACATTCCTTCAAATTATTATATATTATAATTATAATTATAATATATATGTATATATTTAAACAATTATTTCCAGGCTCTTTTAGTGGTTGGAGGTCAAGCGCCTAAAGCAATACGAAGCGTTGAATGTTACGATTTAAAAGATCATAAATGGTTCATTGCTGCCGATATCCCGAATAGACGTTGTAGAGCTGGATTGGTTCTTCTTGGTAACAAGGTTTATGCAGTTGGGGGATTTAATGGTTCATTAAGAGTGAAAAGTGTGGATGTTTATAATATTCAAACGAATACTTGGAGTTCTGGAGTTGATATGGAAGCTAGAAGATCCACTTTGGGGGTTGCTGTTTTGGGAAACAAAATATACGCGGTATTGATTTTAATACTAGATAATTTTCCAATACCCATAGAAATTCGAATGTTTGTCTGACTTGTAGGTTGGTGGATTTGATGGTACTGTAGGACTAGAGACAGCTGAAGTGTTCAACCCAAAAACTCAAGAATGGAGTGCAATTGCTCCTATGTCTATCAGACGAAGTAGCGTTGGTGTTGGTGTTTTAAATAACCTCCTATATGCAGTAAGTTTCAAAAACAGTTCATTAAGAAAATATAATTTTTTCAATTGAAGTAATATTTATAATGATCCGTAACTATATTTTAAATATTTTTTCACACAAGGTTGGTGGATATGACGGTGTTTCTCGTCAATGTCTTAGTACAGTGGAGTGCTACTGCCCAGAGAGCAATACTTGGAGTGCTGTAACTGAAATGTCTTGTAAACGAAGCGGTGCTGGTGTTGGAGTAATGGATGGTATATTATATGCTGTTGGAGGTCACGATGGTCCCACTGTTAGAAATACGGTTGAAGCATTTGATCCTACAAGTGGACAGTGGAAAAGTATAGCCGACATGTCATCGTGTAGGCGCAATGCTGGTATGTCAAGATCAATAGTACAATTACAATGATTTGTTTTTTCATCCAACTCCGTTTTTTTCAATATTCATTACAGGTGTCGTTTCTTATAACGGATTATTATATGTGGTCGGTGGTGATGATGGTACTACAAATTTGTCTTCCGTTGAAGTGTACTGTGCCAAAACCAATACTTGGAAATTGTTACCAAAATCGATGAGTATTGGTAGAAGTTACGCGGGTGTAACTCTAATAGATAAACCCCCTGATTTATTATTATGAGAATACGACCAGAGACTAGATACATGGACCACTCTTGCGGTACTTATGCTCGATGCCATTTTGAAAAGTCGTCGATCTGCCGGTCGGTCTAGTCTCATTTAAAACGCTCACTGATTTCTCTGAATTATAATCATAGAAGAAATTTTTTAAATATACTAAATAAATGTATAAATTATAGATATTTAAAGTACTTTGATAACTAGTTGTGATTGATAAATATATTGTGATGTGTGACAAGTTGCGTTCAAAGTTAACGTATATTTAACCATTAGTTTTATCTTCGAAGATGTATGATAAGAGTTATGATTTTATTTTGTTACTTATGTCCTACATTATATGTTGAGTTTAACCAACCAATTTGTGTAACGTGGAGCAATTTTATTTAAATTGCTTAAAAAATCTATGCTTAATTTTTCCAATGGCTGTATCTTCATGTGAAGTAAAGTATGAATAGCTTTATGATTAGTCGGTTAAAATCTATGATGAGTTAAAAAATTACAATCGTGTTAATTTTTCATATTGATTCATTCCAAATTATTTATAGCTTCTCATGTTTTATTCTTCATTGTCAATAAATAAATATTTTATACCTCTATCTTTATATTATGAAGATTTTTTTTTCGCTTGAAAATATTACGTTTGAATTTCAAGTACAATACCATTGATTCAAATAGTTTGAGATAGAATATTAAATCTGAATTGAAAACATTAATTCAATGAAAAATAAGTAGTAAATGGTGCATGGTTTAGAATATTATTTATTCAATGTGTGGTTATTTACATATAAGTTCGTGTGTGAAATATTTGTTGCAATTGTTAGCTTTGAGTTGTTCATTCTTCGTTGTTAAACAAATACGTTATATATGTTTCTACCTAATCTGGTGATCGTTCCACATTGACTGTTTTGTCATCGCTCAAGTAAATAAGTATGTGTTGAAAATTATGTCACGCGCATTAGCAACGAACTTGTGAAAAAATTAAGGCCAAAAGGCTCAATAGTTCATTAGGTACACGAAAAATTGGACAACTCAAACTGCATGATCTCTATGACGAACATTTTAATCAGAAAAATCCAATTTTAAGTAGTATTGTGGGAGTTCATGAAAATAACAACTTTATTTATATAGTGTGAGTACTGTGAAATGTTGAGATGAACATTCTTTTTAAAAAGAATTTTCAGTGGTGCGTAAACCATTTTTGAAATTTATTATATTTGAATACGTAAATTTTTTTGCTAGATAAAATTCTCTTAGGCATGTATGTTGTACTTGTATAGTGAAAAAATGATAAATTTGTAATTAAAAAACAAAAATGAATAATGATAATCAATTTTTTAAAGAAATTTTACAATTTCCAATTTTTTTGTTCCTTTTAATAAAAAAATTATCTATCATTTAAATGTATGTTTGACCGGTAGGTTCAGGTTTACAACGTTTAGTTCCTATTAACTTTTCATGACAAAATTTTGAATGTTGTTTTTATACATTGAGATTTTAGTAAAAACAGAGACAATACAAACAATAAAAACGAAATTGTTTATTGCCGATGTTATTTGCTCAAAAAAAAAATGTTCTTTCTATGAAAAAATTGCTCTGAGCAGTGATACATATAATTATTTATACAGAAGTCGAATGAAGTTTGCTGTGATAAAATTTGAATTTTTTAATTTGAGCTATGAGCTATCGTATTTCTGAACATTATGAACTTTTTAAAAGTGGTTAACTTGTACTATGAAGTTCAAAAAGCTATAGGTGTAATAGGTTAATTCTCGAGAAATATATTTACTCATAATAGAAGCGCTAAGATATTAGTTTTCATAATTATAAATGTTTTTTTATTGAATACAATGAATGATTTTTTGTGGAATATTATAAAAACAATAATGTAAAAATAATTATCTGTTTATTCTACTAAACTCGATTGCTCTTCTGAAGAGAACGTTTCGATAACGTTCAATGCTCAAAAAAGTGAAAGAGCAATTACAGTTGACTCATTAGCCATTCCATTCGTTGTGCTTGAATTGAATAGCAAAAACGCATCATCGTTTTGAATTTGAAACACTTTTGTTGCCGGTAAGTTTCATAGCATGTATCCACGAATCGCGCATGCGTTATTCATAATGCGTGTTGTACTTGTAGGTGTATATCGCGGTTAAGCTGGCAACCTGCGTTTTCAATTCATAATCAAATATTCGTTTTGATATGAGCGTGAAACCGCGCGCGAAATAAGATGTCGTTTTTCTTAATTACCAAAATTTCAATTTGATTGAATTTATTTTCATTATATACGACCCGCACCGCGAGAGCTACAAAGGTAAAATTCATTTTACTAATTTATGTACTAACGATACGTACTTGTTTAAACCCGTTTAAACACTTTACCTCGCCAACAGTCTACTGATAAGAATGATAAGCGCTATATATGTGTGTGTACTCTGGGATTCGTTTTTCCCTCTTGTTTTCACGTTTAAATTTTCCTTTAATTACTAGAATGGGGTGATCTTGTAATGTGATTTGATGTGATTAATTATTCATTGTACTGATTCACATAGGTGCGGAAACAAAGTGTCATAGGTAGGGTACCTATTAGTTTCTCTCACAAGTTGATTTTACCTTCCATATTCGTGTTATGTTCGACCAACCGCCTACGGTGTCGTAAAATCAACACGTTCTATATTTATCTTTTTTTCAACACATGTTACCTTTTCAAATTTTTGTTGATTTCATTTTTAAAAATTCAAATTTTTCTGTGAATTTTTTTAACAAAATTTTTTAATTTTAATTCACCAATTTTTTCAAATTGATGCATTATTACAAACAGTAATGTACCGTATCATTGCGAAATGTCTGTATTTTAAACAATTTTCATGTTTTGATCCGAATTAAAAATGATTAAAATTGAAAAATCATTTTCGCGATTTTATCGAAATTTGTTGTTCTATTGTAGGTTATTAATAATTTTTTACGAAATAAAAAATGATTAGTTGTTTGATTTCATCACCTAATGATAGAACTGTACGAACTATTATAGGATAGCTGCGAAATGAAATTTCGTGTTTAAATAGGTACCTCTGTCTACTAACTACCTACTTGTAATTCTGCGCGACAGTGATTTTAGCACTACTGGGAAATACAAATAGTGCAATTAGAAAATAACGAAGAGGTATTTTAATGTTCTTCGAGTTTATGAGCGTCCATTTCAGTAATGTTAAATTTAATTGATAACATTCACTTTTCTTGAAACATTCCGCGCTAAGTTCATCATTTAAGAAATGAATGAACTTGATCCGGTGTGTTTATTTCATTAAAATAATTGAGAATATTTTCTTATTTTTTGGTTGGTTTTCTTTAAGTAGGTATAATTAAGTATACCTATTAAAAATAGGTTTACGTAGTAGGTAAAGGGTAAAGGTACCTGACCTTTTATGTAGATTACTTGTAGTCCAGTCAATCTAGCATTTGAGCTTGCAAAACGAGAAGATAAGCTGACTTTTGGTATATACCTAGTATTCGATACCCTTTACAACATACTTCACTACGGAACAAATGTCATGTTTGCAAGTTCCCTTTTTTGTGGATCTAAGCCCCCTAAAATCTGTTTTTCGCTTATATCTTAGTGAAAACTGGTTTTATCAAAAAAATAGTTTAGTTCAAAATTGAAACCCACTAAATTCTCTACAAAATGC
>QBDW01005828.1:0-20853 GCA_003261595.1 Maconellicoccus hirsutus | reverse complement strand
CGGTTTTTCGCTTATATCTTAGTGAAAACTGGTTTTATCAAAAAAATAGTTCAGTTCAAAATTAAAACGCACTAAATTCTCTACAAAATGCATATATTAAGAGTTGATGTAACTGGCTTAAATTCCGAGCTACGTGCGATTGAAAAAGAAGCATTTTTCGTTAATTTTTGACAAAATTCGTATAAATTTAGTTTTTCACCTGTAATCATGGGAAAAAGTGGTTTTTCGTGAAAATGTATAATAACTGAAATGAAACATGACCAAATTCTCTACAAATTTCATTATAAAGAAGTTAGATTGCTTTCTTAGTTTCCGAGCTGTGACGTCACAACGAAGGAGGGTTTTGATTATTTTTTAGCCTAGTTTTGTAGATACAGTATTTGTAGAGGATTTAGTAGGCATCAACCTCGAACTAAGCTATTTTTCTTCATAGAATCATTTTTTGCTACACTGGAGCTGAAAAACTGTACCCTACACAACAAGGCTGAAAAGTCATCTATTCACGAAAAATGCTCCTTTTTCAATCGCACGTAGCTTCAGGCTAGATTGACTGGACTTCTCCGAATATAAATTCTATATCAAAGTTATGTTTACATAAATCAGTTCATTGAACGAATCATATCACCTGCGCTTGTACAAGTTGTACGCTACATCGTAAAAGACAATAGGTCGAAGTTATGCAAATGTATACATAAAGGACCATTATGAGGGACAATACTACTTATAGTACACGTCGCCTTGACAACTTACACATGCGTTTAATAGGTCGCTGACACAAATACCAACCACTCAAAAGGGCTATTTTGGTATACGAGTTTACTGGGGTAATCCTTGGACATGCGAGTACGAAATTTACGATTCCACACGAGCTCCGTCGAATTACTTTATTTGAAGGAAAAATTACCTTTACACGGTTGTAAAAAGGCATCGCATATTCTATGTGAGAAAATGCGAAAAAAATGGATAAAAAATACGTAGATATTTATGCCGAGTAGCGAGCACGAAGCAGATTTTATTGCTGTAGTAAAACGCCTATGTACAAGTATTTTTTCAATTTGTACTACTTTTTTTTTCGTTATTTTGCGCGCACCATGATACGTGTATGGTGCGGATTACAAGAATTAGAGGAAAAAGAAAAAAAAAACGCGTATAAAAAGAATACTACAGAGGCCGAAAGCACGTAGCAGGTGGATGTGTAAATACGCGTATGGCTAGTAAGACAAAAGAAGGAAGTAAATGTGGAGAATTCGAAACAAGTATCGTAACTAGAATGGCACCACTATATAACAGTTCACTCTGGTATAAAAACATGCGGCAATCGTGTACAAATACTTTGGATTCCGACCTTCGGCTACATGTAACCGTTTCGCAAAAAGATGAGGTGTATTGTCTTGAGGTTATTCCGCGAGAATTTCAAAAAAAGGGTTGCTTCTCAAAGGTAACCAGGTTAAGGTTACCGTTTCGGGTTCTTGAGGACGTCGTCGGTGTCGCTTCGAGTGCGATGAAAATCGATTTTCGATGCTTTTTATCAATTTCCGTCGAATTATTATGAATTATTTGCCCGGGGAAAGGTACCCTGTTCGTTTATCCTTCGGGGAGGGATTTTTTCTTCAGGGAAATCTCGTAAAAAATCCGAAGCGCAGAGGTGATGATGCGAGTTTTTCATTTTTTATAGCCATTTTAGTGACTTTATCGGAATTAAAAAAATTAATATAAATTGATTTTGATTTCATTTTTCAGTGAAATTACACGAAAATGTTGCTTGAAAGGGGCCATCGTTTGCTGAATTATCAAAGAAACAACATCTCTTCGTTAAAACGAAAAAACAAAATTTAAATGGGTAAGTAATAAGCATTTATAATTTAACTCCTGAAATTTGATGTTTAGTTTTTCATAAATGGACATCAGTAGCGGATTTCCCTAAATGCTGATTACGCTGCAATGTGGAGCAACAAATTTTTAGGGGTGACAAAAAAATTCAAAAAATTTCTATAAATTGGTATTTTTAATCCTCAAATTGTCCTTGTAGTAATTTTATAACTTCGTAGTTCGTAGTAAAGGATAATAATTAGGTTAAAATTGAGGATGTCACGATGTCAGAAAATAAGCTCGAGGATTTAGCATTATTATCCATTGAGTCTGACATCCTTGGTCGTGTAAACATCGAAGAAATTATCGACGAGTTTGTCCGTCTGAAAAGCCATAGAAAAATTTAATGAATTTTTATTATACGTTTTCTTGATAAATTTTTTCAAACGTTTGTTTGCCGTTTTTGAATATTTAAAAAAAGAACATTAAGCTTAGGGGTTGATTTGAGAGAAAATTCGAAAGGGCGGCATTTTCCAAGCGTAGAGCGACATAACGTGTAAATCCGCCACTGATGGATATGGAATGACAAAAATGCTCAAAAAGGTTCAAAAATTATACCAAGCATTCAAATTCGAGTTATAATATAAAGCAAAAACGGTCGTGAAAACTCCTCGTTTCAATGAAGTAGCGCCATATTTTTAGTAGGAGTCACTTCTCACGATAATTCGTGACGTATCCAGTATGTCACGTTTTCAAATGATTCGCGGTTCGAACAAGTCTTTGAGGTGTCACGTTTTAACTGAAGTCAAGTGTCATGTTTTAATTTTGGAAGTCATGTCTTTAAAACGTTACGTTTTCATGTACTTCACATCTTCATAGAGTAGCGTCACGTTTCAACTGGAGTCACATTTCACGTCCGGTCGTTACATATTTGGAATCATGTTTTCAAGTGATTCACGTTTCAATCAAGTGACATTGCGCTCTTTGAGGTGTCACGTTCGACTGAAGTCACGTCTCATGTATTTGAAATTCCATGTCTCCTGAATCACTTTTCGACTTTTTAAACATTTTTGTCATTATAAATGAGGAAAAACTTATTTTTTGTTTTTCATGTCTTATGAGCTATTAGTTACAAGGCTCTGAAGAAGCTGGATAAATTCTAGCGAAATATCAGCTTTATTATTTTCATAAAACTTAAATCGATTTACCGGTTGAAATGTACCATTTTATTAGTAAACTAAATTAGCGATCAATACAAAAAACAAAACAAAAAATCACTGATTTTTCGCGAGAAAGAATGATCTTAGGGGCTAATTAATTGCGTTGAACTACTATAAACAAATGTTACTAACACCTAAAGCAATCTCACAATCACTCTTGAAAAGAAACTATTCCAGTCATTTGACATGAACTCGAGTATATATTAATTAGTCGTGCAAGCTGGTTGATAAAACAATGGTTGTAAATATAGGCAGAAAAAAGCGATAATACACGATAAGTCGTACCAGAGACATAATTTCAAGTTAAATAGGCAACCGAGTGTGGAAAAATTGTTGCTCATAGGGTTGGTCAGATTTATAGATGTAAGGTAATTAGTATAAAAGAAAAGGAAGCTAAGGTTATTTTTATTAAATAAGGGTAGAACGGAGGGCAGGCATTTTGACGACGTTAATTCGTAGCGTGCCCGGAAACTATTAATTTTACTTTTATTAACTAATGTTGCCTTCCACATGGAGTTGTGTTTGCTCGAAAAGCTGCCGACTATGTTATTATAAAGTTTGCAACTTTAACGAATTACGAAATATTCCAAGTGACCAAGAACGCGAACACGAAGTGATTTTCGAAGGGGGGGGAGGCAAGAAAAAGGCTCCAAAAGTCCGTCATTCTCTTGCGTAGTATCGATGTAAAAAGCGCGCAGAAATAGTCTCACGTGTCGCGGTGTGTTTATCGGTTGAAGAAGATATGCGATTGGATTGAACGACGCAAGCGCGCTTTCTCCATTTTTTTTCACCCGACGAAGAAGCAGCAACTCGGCGTAATTAACATTTTGGACCGGAGACGTCGGAAAAAAACTGTTCGGGTAAAAGAACGCGCCAATGCGGTATAAAGGAACTCTAATACGTGCACGATTTACCTTTACGTGTCTGTACCGTCTATATGCGACGAGAACTTGTCAATATCTTGGTCGTTTTTACTATACATGGGAATTTTTTCCACCCTTCTAGCCTTATGGAACATATGGCGCGATATATCGAGTTCCACGTTGCGAAATCGTAAACCGAATCATGTTAGAGGGCGGATTCGTAACGAGAGTTTTACTTTATTATGTCGATATTGCGCGATGGCGGAGGGGATCGTTTCTCGAAATGTTTAACCGTTTGAGATTGTTAAATACCAAAAATTACTTGATTCTTTAATAACATCGAAGAATTTGGTAGAAAAATGAATCGCACATTTGGATGATTCTCATCGCGGCATGTATTATTTATTAGTAAAACGTATCAAACGTGGGTTAAAAGTAGAAAAAAATGAATTATAAATATTCGTACGGCCCAATACCTATACAAGTGAATATATTTACATTCGTGACCAACTGCTTCAAATATGGCCCGCAGACTTCATAAATTATTAATTACTCCGGAGTAACTTATCCTACGCTACTTATTCAACAATTGTGTTAAAAATTTGATAAATAGAGTTAATAATATGTCTCGCAGCGTAGAAAACAATTTGTTGGGCTTTTTGGATTTTAGAATTTCGCCGATGTAATCGATTAACAGGGTTGATTTGGGGTAGTAGTAGTAAAAGGTGATTGAATATTCAACCGAACAATTGAAAGTTTCACTGAATTATCAATTTCATAATAGGAAGCAGTATGGTGGGGTAAGGAGAGTGAAATGAAATTGAAATATGGTAAGGAATAAGCTGCAACACAGTGTGATATTTTCATGTCACTTCGCGACAGTGATATTCATCAGAAGACGTCATTTGACACCACATGCCACTCGTAACCATGACATGTCACCATAACAATGGCTTCTCATCATATCATGTCACTTGACATGCTATCATTACACGATCACACGTCATTCCTGACGTTGACACGTCACCATGACAATGAATTGCCATCTATGGTGACATGAAAAAATGATATTTTTCGTGAAACATGAATATACGACGCATAACATGTTTTGAGAGGAAAAAAAGTAATCTTCTGACTTGTCATAACATATCATCAACTCGCCTATTACCATGAGAACGTCATGATAATTGACATATTACATAATATGACATCATTCAGATTACTATGACGTGTCATCATAACATGATCATGAGATAATCACCATGACATGCCATTAGACATATCACTGAGACATGATCATACGTCACTCAACATTCCGATGACGTTCGTTATGGTCATTATAACAAGTCATTGTATATCACATGTCAATCATAACCATAACATGTCACCACAATAATGACTTGTCACCACATAGTACATTACTCATGATCATGATATGTCACTATAACAAAGACCTGTCATCTGTGACATGTTATTATGACATGAAATGTCAAGATTATCACTCATGAGCATGACACGTCGCTATGACAAATTACCATGACATGTCATTGGACATATCACTAAGGCATGATCATATGTCACTCAACATTCCGATGACGTTCGTTATGGTCATTATAACAAGTCATTGTATATCACATGTCAATCATAACCATAACATGTCACTACAATAATGACTTGTCACTATACAGTATATTACTCATGATCATGATGTGTCACTATAAGAAAGACTTGTCATCTGTGACATGTTATTATGACATGAAATGTCAAGATTATCACTCATAAGCATGACACGTCGCTATGACAAATCACCATGATATGTCATTAGATATATCACTAAGACCTGATAATATGTCACTCAACATTCCGATGACGTCCGTTATGTTCATTATAACAAGTCATTGTATATCACATGTCAATCGTAACCATAACATGTCACCACAATAATGACTTGTCACCATATAGTATATTACTCGTGATCATGATATGTCACTATAACGAAGATCTGTCATCTGTGACATGTTATTATGACATGAAATATCAAGATTATTACTCATGAGCATGATATGTCGCTGTGACAATCACGTGACCCTTTTTTTGACGCTTTTTTGTGACGATTTTCGATTTTGTGTGCCATAGCCAAGACATAAAAATGTCAAATATCTCTGAAAAAGTTATTTCAACAAGAAAATCATCTATGTTTGACCATCTTGAAAAAGTTCTATTTTTAGGAACGAGGGAGGGTGATCAGCTTTGGCCACATCCACCAGTACATTACCGACAAAAAATCACAACCCTTCTTAGGTAAAGTTCCAAAACAACTCCACCGCAAATCATCGCGCACTCTTTTAATTCGCTGAATTACATCACAACCGCGGAATCCGTGTCTCCCCTTCGAATCCAGCTACACAATCGTATCCGACAACGTACCCACGTACAACGCCGGTCACCAAACCATTCAATCCTTTGGCCATTCCAGCAGACAATACAACGATCTCGTCAAAATAATAAAAAATTTGACTGACACGCCGTGGGTAAACGTTTCGAAAAATACGTCCGATATTCATCCGCTGTCCGATGGATTCCTGATACAATATGAACCTACACATCATGTTTCATCACCATCGCGTCACTCAGGTGCTTTATCCATACAATGGTTATTGGTGAAAAAAAAAAAATGAAAAGCGTACAGAGAGGTGAATATTTAAAATGAACCGTTAGCGATAACCAATATACAGTTTGTTACGGATATCGCTTTGTATATTGTTGGTGTGCGTAGACATGCAGAGCTTATGGTAGCATACGCGGATAACATGAGTACGTGCGTATTCTACGACGTACATATCATTTAGGAGTGAAAAAAAAAAGCACACGAATTACACGACGGTATTATTTCGCCTCGACATCGCCATTCATCGCTGTAACACGGTGCACGTGTAATTGCAACGTTAAATTGTGCGTTTTTCGTACCCCCAGCCCCCGCGTCTCGTTGCACGTTGCCATTCATACATGAGTGCGAGCCTGTAATTCATATTAAAAAAATCGACCTCGTATCGTATTACGTTGAAATTCGTTAACCGACGGTGGTACTTGTGCTTCGATAAAGTGCAGATTAAAATCTGACTTTTTTCATCGCGTAGCTGTTAATTTATTCATGAGAAGCGGCGTTCTTCGGGTTTTTTTTCCTAAGGTATTCGACGTGTTGCGAAATTCAAACACAAAGACAGCTACGAATCAGGGTTGTTTGGTATTTGAGCCGCGTTGATGGCTGCGAAGACGCGATATTTCGACGTCCACACGCTGCCGGCGATTTCACGAATTTACTAAATTCCGTTCGTTTCCCGATACGTATTTCCGAAACAATAAATCCTTCCTATTTCGCATTTTCGTTACTTTTTTTCGCAAAATCAAAAACCAGTTTGTAAACAGCCTCGAGTACACGATACGGTTTGTAATCAAAACCCATATAAACCTCGTGTACAATTTCGAGAAAGCCCGGTAAACTCAACGCCGCGGTATAAAACCAGAAACGACATGTTAACTTGAAAATAACAAGAACAGAAGCTTCGAACGTCAATTTACATTTTCTATGCCTTATAAATCGTAAATTAATAAATGAACCAGCTTCCAGGTATTCTTATTACATCGATGTACATGTTCGTAACCCGCGGACACGCCGACCTCACTAATGTTTATTTTATGAAATTTGATTTGTTTTTTATGTAAATGCCGTCCGATGGTAATTTCGTCCCCGTGATGATTTAAAAAAATGTTTTTAAATTGAAAATTATAGTAATAAAAATGCATCGCTATGAGATTTTCTTTAAGGAAAAAAACTAAAAACTCGTGCATTATATTAATACAATTGCTACTCGATACAAGTGTAATTCCTTATTACAACCCTTTCGCGGACAGGTTTACGTACAAAAACGTGATTTTTTTCCTTTCAACGACCTCCAAATGCGGGGAAAAATTATACATTACGAGGTACTAGTTTTTTCCAAGACGAAGTCGTCTGGCAAGGGGTTGGTATTACGTAAATTCGAATTTTACACCGTGATTATGGGGTACACCGAAATGCAAGAGTAATGCATAATAAATGAAAACATCGAATCAAAAGTCGCTTTTTTCCATCAATTTTTTTTCATTACTTGAGGCGATTTCGAAAACGAACTAGACATCTTTCAGTAAAATGTTCAAAATTTCATAAATCCATCATTTCTATAAAATTTTTAACAACTTTTGATTCAAAAATTTTTCTTCCAAATCACCCCAAACTTCATAAAAACGCCCAACTGAATTTTTTTGTTTGAAATTTCAACAGTATGGCTGAAATATTGTGAAATTTGAGGTGATACGAAAAAATGATTCATATAAAAAATGTTCCTCGTTCAATTTGAAATAACTTTCGTTTCAAAATTTTTGTTCTATAGTCACCCCACGCTTCATAAAAATGCCCCAACTAAGTTATTTTGTTTGCAACGCTGATAAGGTGGCAAAATTATGGTGAAATTTGAGAAGATACGAAAAAATGATTCATATAAAAAATGTTCCTCGTTCAATTTGAAATAACTTTCGTTTCAAAATTTTTGTTCTAAAGTCACCCCACGCTTCATAAAAATGCCCCAACTGAATTTTTTTATTTGAAATTCCAACAGTATGGCTGAAATATTGTGAAATTTGAGGTGATACGAAAAAATGATTAATATAAAAAATATTCCTCGTTCAATTTGAAATAACTTTCGTTTCAAAATTTTTGTTCTAAAGTCACCCCTCGCTTCATAAAAATGCCCCAACTATGTTATTTTGTTTGGAACACCGATAACATGGCAAAATTATGGTAAAATTTGAGAAGATACGAAAAAATGATTCATATAAAAAATGTTACGTCACGTTGTGGTTGATCGGTGACGTCATCAGTTGGATTTTACATTTAATATATAGATTAATTATATCATTTTCTTTGTATTTGATGAAAAATTATAAAAAATTAACAAAAAAATTTCCGAAAAAAAAAACAAAAAATGTCAACAACATTATTAAAAAAGGCTCAAAACCCCTCAGAAACTTACAAAAGAAGTATTCAACGAAACAAGAACTAGTGTTTGTGAAAAAAATACTCAAAAAATTGTCAGAAAATTACAAAAAACAGTTGAAAAATGCTTATAAAGTACTCAAAAAATTGGAAAAAAATTGAGAAGTTGAACTTTTTTTCACGATTTGTATTTACCTCATATTTAGATGACTTTTAAATTCATTGGCACCTTATTCTTGTTTTCATTATGAAAACATAATATTATGTAAATACATTTGACTTATCTCATGCTAGAGGTAAGTAGCATTCCCCCTCCGCCCTCGCCCGCTCCCTCTGCTCTAGATGAGAAAAACATAAATATCTAAACATGCAAGAAATTTTCGGGTCATTTTTTTCACAATGATTTGTTTAGGACATGATTTCAAATATGCAGAAGAATAACGTTTTTTTGTTGATATTTTTTTCGACATAAATTATCAGCAACTCGTTATAGCTAGCAGCATAAAAGATAATAATCGACGTTCTCAATTGGTTTTGTATGGTAAAAAAGCTGAAAAAAAAATTAAATTCCACTTCGAACGTGGAATATAATCCGCGAGTATTTTCACGTTTTATCAAACCTTATTGGCGAACCATTTAGCAAGACTGATAATGGTCAATTTCATGGAGAACGCACGTCCGGCTGGCAAGACGTGGTGTACAAATTCGATAATACGAACGGTTTTAAATATATTAAAAGATTAACCGAGATTTTTGGGCATTACGAAGAGTGCTACGTGCGCGTAAAATACAAGATCGAGTAGAAAGGCAATTGCGTAGCAGAGCGACGGTGGCGCGATTAAACGTTTGACGGAATACCGACACAGGAGGTTGTACCAATCGTCAAGCGTACCGTATCAAAGTTCATTTACACAGTAGAGTAAAAAAATTTTCTCCTGTGTAGAAATGGCGGCCGTTACATGGTGTAACAACTTACACACTTAGAGCAGTAAAAAGCTTCATCGGATCGAAACGTTGCGTTATGCATGACTTGTTCGTATTAGTTTCGGTTACCGATTCGGATTGACTGGATGTCAGGTTCGATGTCTGCTTTCACGGAGCACCGTTGCTTGTTGTACCCTATTGGTGCGATTTCATCCCACGATTTACAATGAAAAATTCACGGTTAATCGTTTTACAACGAAATGTACGGAGATGAAAAAATACAAAATAACGTGAAGCCGCCACCATTGAACTGCGAATACGCCGCCTCCGCTGTGCCGAATCTTTCTGTAACGGAAGATGCGCGCTGCAGTTCGATGAAAAATTTTCTAACCGACGATTAAACGATATGTAGCGTTGCCGCGTATTCTTGTTCACCTGCGCGTGAATCCGCCTGGTCTGCGAATTTTCATTATTCGAAATACGGGCTTTGCATGCGGAGCAGATGTACGCGCACGCGTAAGTATTGTTTTCACACCTCTTTGTGCGCAACCAAAATTACTAGTGTTTGTAGTTTTTCCCCGTGTACCCCAAAAATGGTAATTTGTTCGCCATCATTTACCCGCATCTCGTTTCATTAACCAATCATCTGAGGTGTCCCGATATACCGTAAATAAGGAAATTTTAATATTAATGAATATTTAAATCTCCTGCGTTTATCGGACTGAAGGTAAAGACAGCTTTGCTATATCAAAGCAGTCTACAAGGTTCTAAAAATGGCCGAATTTTCCTACCGATCGTATCTACGCGACTTCAAGGCGTTTGGAAATCTTTTCAATAGATGTTATCTTGTGCTATGAGATAGAACATGTTAAGGAGTCAGTTTTGAAGTATAAACGTAAATAAGCAAGAAGATACGTGTGGTCGATATTGAAGATTTGATCTATAAATCATCTCGAAGTACATACCTAGTTCAATTATGGACCAACATGGAATGCTGAAGGTTCTTTTGGATGCAGAATGTAACAAATACCGAAGATTTTCCAAGACCTTATGCAGAAATTGAAAAGAAGACACCACACATGAGGGAGACACCTTTGAAGAGAATGTGCTGACATATGACTGCCTTAGTACACGATGCTCAAAATGGGCACCAACAGTATATACAGTGTGTTCAGATCAGTGTTGTCCTCTTTTTAGAGAATTCCTATGCAAATAATTTCATTTGGCAATACTGACTATTTCAATGTGTAAACAAATACTACCAACGCACAAGAAGACTTTTATGTCGTCAAAAAGCTAATTTATTATTTCAATCTGAAGGCGTTTCGAAAATACCTCCACGCATCAAAACTTTTTTAAATTTGAGAGAAATCTTATTCGATGACTCCGAACAGATTTGCTCACATACAAAACACAACCACAATAAACGTTTCTCATTCACAATAGCTTTCGGTTTCGTTTCGAAAATTCGACAAATGATTTAACAAATAAATTAGATTTTCGGCAGCGTATCTTCGTATAGTTCGGTAATATCCTACGCGAAGGCATTTAAGATACCCCATCCTCCCATTTCGTTTAATGTGTTGATTAAAAGAAGTTCGTTTCCAATTAAAAATTCATATTTTTCGTAGTACTCTGCTGATGCCGGTATCGTTTTGGTCAACGCGAGTAATTAATTTTACGTCGAAAGTATGCTCTAGGCGAAGATCATTCATCCGTTTACGCATACGAGATACATTTTGCGGTAAAATATGATATCATCGAAGGTATTCGTCAAAATACCCGGAAATTTTTCACAAGCGGGGGAAGAAACATCAAACATTTACATAGACGAATCGAAGCCACCGAGTAAACAAAAAATACGCACTCTTGCAATCATTCACACCCCAGTAATTCTTGTTTACGCGAAGTCGCTCGGTTGATCTCACGGCGAAAGTGAAACTTCTCGGTGTTCGGATGGTATTTGTAATCAAGATATAGGTATAAATCATCGGAGAGTTTTCCACCTCCGTGATTCGTCTCTTTGTGAAGGTTTGGAAATGGAAAAGTCGCATGTTCGCTCTGGCAACTGTCAATGTACTTAGCTTGTGCATGTCTAAATGGATGTTTAGTCAAGTGAACAATATCGCGTTTAATGCTGCAGCTCGGTCACGTCGATGCTGAGTTCTTACGAGATTCGAAATACCTATTCTGGAAAACAAGCGAATTTTTACGCTTTGTACTTTTCGCTTCGCTTATGTCGTTTTAGAAATTTCACGCAAATGCGATCGATTAATCCGACTGAAGCATGCCGAAGAATATGGCCGGTCGTGGGTATCTTTACATGTTGTGCAGAAGTGATTGAAATTCGTTGTTATTGAAGTTGCTTGGTTATGTGATGACGATTGGTGGGTTTTTTCCTCGCTTGACTTTTTTGATTATCAGGGAAACAAGAAATGAAGATAAATGTCGAAATACAGGATTAGATGGAGAAATGAGTTCTTTATTTATAGATATATTTATTTTTCCAATGGATTTTCTTAATGAATGCAATATGTGACGTCATCGGAAGCTGTTATAATGTCAATCATTGAAATACAATGTGTGTAACGTTTATTGTGATGAGCATTTATGTTAATTTATATCGTGATGAACCTCTCTAACATCTTATTTAGTAACCAACATCTTTGTCGATGTGTTACTTGCTGATAAGTCAATACACTGTTGGGGGTTGGCTCCTTTGCAAGAAATGTCCAAAGCCAGGTGAATATATCACGGTAGATTACTTCCAAACGCTACTCATAGGAGCGCTCGTTACCAAACTTTTTTCAATCGAGTAATTATATTTTACAAACATTATGTTTGAACTTGAAAGTTTTTAATTTAAATAATATAACTCGAAATAAAAAATTTTAATCTTCTAAATTACTCCGTTTAAAATTTCGTTATTAAATAAAAAAAACTGTAACTTGATTTATTTTGCCACCTTCGTGGAACTCTGCATTAATATGAAATTTCAAGCAAGATTAAACCATCACAACAAACGATCCAAAAACAAACGCAATTCTGAACTTCTTGAAGTAACCGACAAAATTTTTTGCGTAACCCAAACCGGGAATTTTTTCAAGGGTGGATTGATCAATACCCGAAAATTAATTAATTCGGCCGGCATCCGGCGCGCTTAATCCGTTAACAAGGCTGTTTCGCTCGATGAGACTAATTCTACGTAATTTCCAATAATTCATTTTGATTATTTATTAACGTTTTGTTTAGGAAAAAAAATAGGCGTTTCCTTTGGATTTCTTTACGATATAAGCTGTCGCTGAACATGTACACGTCGAGTTTCAAATACACACACGTTCACATTTCCACTCATATTCGACATTTAATTAAAATTTATATACGTACTATATGCGAATGCTCGCGTCGATTGGTCGTTCAGACATATACAGAAACGCTATCAAAAGGGAAAAAAGCGTTATCGTGTGTTTTTACATTTTACGGCGGAATAATAAAATAAAAAAACAGAGGAAAAGGGCGCGATTGATAATAAAACGTTACTAGCAACGCGTCCGTCGCTGAGGAAGGCGTCACTTCCAGTTTATCGTAATGTTAAAATCTAACCTTTCTGTATTACCGAGCATGTCTTCCCATGGTGTAGAATATACCATTGCCATTGTTTTTAGTATTTTTTTTCGGCCGTATCGAAGAGTACGAAGGACAACTCATCGGAAGTTGGAATCGTGTGTATTGTCGAGTTATTCGTTTCCCAGTACCGAAGGGTTGAAGTGCAACTTTCACTAGGTATTTTTTTCTCTGCACTAAACTCCCTAGGAAATTTTATTCGATCGAACGACTCTTCAATTTAGAGCGAATTGGAAAATTTACCAAGCCGTAGGAAGTTGATCTTGCGCAGCGACAGGCTAACTAGTAATTACCTATTCTCTATCCTTGTTTTCGTGCCAGTACAGAAGACACAAATACGTTTCGACATGGAAAAAAAAAACGGCGAAAAACGAAACGAAAAGATGAAAGCTTCTTTGCTATTAGCAAACGGTAAACATACGTAATACACGCCCATTGCAGCTGCTTCGGGATAGACGGCAACTATCTGTTTCGAAAATATGTTACGTTCAATGTCTATTCTTTTATACGTGTTGTTTTTTAGCGAATTTTTTATTTTGGCGCGGTTTCTTCTTTGGTGCTTGATTTATCGATCGATATTCCAAGAATTTGTGAAATCGGTCGAGATTTTGATCGATGATGTGAAATATGATTGGAATCGCGGGCTGTGTTAAGACTTGTTGGGTGGGCGATAATTGATCAATTAGGTTAAGGTTTTTGGTATGGAGGAGGAGAGGTGATTTTGGGCATTTTTATTGAATCAGTAAACTCTGAGAAGTACGTAAAGGCTATAGGCAGGTAAGCATAAGTGATTTGCTCCCGGGTCCAGATTTTGATGATATTTGGGTGGGAGGTGGGTACCATCGAGAAACGTTCATGACCAAAATTTCAGCTCCCCCCCTTTTCTAGATATAATTTTTTTTCGAAAATCAGATACCTAGGAATTTTTTCCTCAAATTACAGGAAACGGATTTAATTGAAATTTTGCTACATAATAGACCCTCGCAAGGGCCTTCCATGAAAAAATCAACAACCCCACACTCCAATTTTTTCCCCTCCAAACGAGCGTTTTCAACTTTAATTATTTTTTGTAGGTATCCATCTCACTCTGCAAAATTTTCAAACCTCATTTTTTAGATGTATTTTCGATCTCTACGTATCATATATTTTTTTCAAAGTTTTGCCTCCACGGGGTCGTGGTCAAAAATCGCAAAAACCGCGCTCGCGCGTCAGCCGATACTTCCCACTAAGCAGTAGCGCCTCGTTTACACTTACGCGCGGCGTTGCGTTAGGCATGTTACTACAGGCCTAACGCGACTTCGCGCGTAAGTGTAAACGAAGCGCTGCTGCACAGTGGGAAGTACCGATTATCGCGCGCGCGCTTAAGCTCAGTACCTGAAAAATTTTTTTCTCAAAATCTACCGATTTTTTGGTTATGGATCATATAATGTTTTTTGTTTGAAATAATTTTAAGATTATTTTGCGATTTTTTTTGAGTCGATAAATACGATTTGAAAAAAGTCGCTTATTGTATGTTATTTAAATCGTCTTTTTCGACTCAAAAAAATTCGCAAAATGATCTTAAAATTTCTCGATGGTACCGACCTCCCACCCAAATATCATCAAAATCTGGACCCAGGGGCAACTTTTGCTTACCTGCCTATAGCCTTTGGGTTATTTGTCGGTAGAAGGAAGAGGAAGTTTCATGAAAAAAATTAAGGACAATAACTTGAATTTTTTTGGTTACATTTTTATCGATTTTTCTAGTTATTGATTTTTTTATCTTAAATATTTTTTATGATGACAAAAAAATTAAATGTTTTAATTTTTTTTTCATTCATTTTAATTATTTTTTGTACAGTATATGTATTAAAATTCGTAAAAAATAGTTATTTTCATTTGCTGTAAAATGATTTTACGACATGACGAACCCCCTCACCCCTTCCTACTCCCAAACACATCCCAAAAAGCCATCGATATAAACGGCATTTAAGTTCTGCAATCCTTTCAACACATTTTCGCGGGTTAAATTCATGTTGTTAAAGTTGCCTATAGAAACCGCTTTGCAAAAAATTCCGCCAAAAAATTCTCCCTTAACCTTTCCACGCGGTGAAAATTACCGCGTTAAAAAAATGGTAATTAATATCGAAACACGGTCAAGACGAGTAAATAAAACGCTTGTGGCCGCGTGTCGACGCAGGTACAAAGTAGCATGTTTGGTGGTTTACAAAAGACACATCGTAAAAAAAATCAGCCGATAAAATCTACGAATTAGGGGGAAAAATAAAAGGGATAAAGAAATTTCGTATAATGTAGTATTTACACGGTGAATTACACGAACATGGGTGATGGTGACCCCCCTCGAACAAGCAGCTAATGACCTATAAGACGAGTTTTTTTATTACCGAGAAGTGTTTTGGAAGCGGAGTATATGATTCATGAAGACAGCAAAGCGGACATTGGCGGCTTGGCGGTTTCTTGTGATGACAATTGAACTGTATCGGGTATTCTAAGAAGCTCGACTGACGAATGGTTTGATTCGCGTACGAATAATATTACGGCGTGTACTCCCACAATTTTCGTAATATTTCTAACCCACAAATCGCGCCGAAGGTCGAATTATCTAATGGCGAACCGCAGGAGCGTTCTTTAAAGCGGAAAATATGACGAAAAAAAATTCACACCGGTGATCGAATTTATTTGATGGATGTGTTGGTAACGTTAAAATAATAGTTACACGTGCATGACTACGTAGCATTTTGTATATTTAGGCAAGCGTACATATATTCCGTATATATGATCGTAATTTAGTGCAGGAAACGGATCGCCGTCGACTTCCGAGCTCGTTCACCGATTCTCGTCCCCTTTGCGTAGGAATTGTTTCGTCGGCTCGAACAATGCAAATTAGCGATGCATATTATATGCAACATATTTTTCTTTCGAATAGTTTTAATATGCAAATGTTTAGGGAAAAAACAAGTTATGTAAATTGTCAAGCATTTTTCTCAAGTATATTAACCGGTGTAAGTTTGTATCTCATTTAAAAGTTTCACTTAGAAGAAAAAATCATCGCTGATGCTGCGCGCTAATTACATACACGATGTGAGCGCGCGTGGAAACCATCTCGTTTAATATGAAATCATACATACGTAGTATATACGGAAGCCAGCCCTCTTATATCAAGCGCCCGCGTAGCATTTATTAAAATGCCAGATTGAAACTTCGACGATTTATTAGCTGAAGACAAGCACGTCCAGAGGATCGTATGATGGATTGCCACATGCGTACGGTATCGCATACACGCGCATGATTTTTTTTATACTTTAATTAAAAATTACAAATTTTAATTATTTTCCGAGAAGCGCGAAACGATGTGACAATTAAGTTTGTTGTTGCTTCAATTAGTACTTTTTTACATGATCTTACTGATAGTACTACCTACGGTTAATTTATCCTACTTATTGTAGCCTTGAATGTGGCGCGAAAGAGTTTTTCGCCCCGGTACTTTTCCTTCGTCTTATTATCGGTCTCGTTTCGTGATGAGGTTATTGTGTGATTGTGCAATATAAACTAATATATTTTTATGTAAAAACTGTAAAAATTATAGAAAGAAGTCATTTTTTGAACCTCCCCCCCCACACTCTTTTACCAAAGCGATAGATAATCAAAATTATTTGCAGATAGATACATTAATGCATGAGTGAATTAGTAATTTGAATTTTATAGCAGAAGTTACATTCATTTTTGTAATTCAACTTTTTAATTTCGATATTTCGACATTTTGACGTTTCGATTTTGAACATTCCGTTTTGATGTCTCGATTTCGACTTTGCGATTTCGATGTTTCAGGTTTGATGTTTCAATTTCGATTTTTCAATTTTGATGTTTTGATTTCAATGTTTCGATTTCGATTATTCCGTTTTGATGTTTCGATTTCGATTTTGCAATTTCGATGTTTTGATTTCAATATTTCGATTCGATCATTCCGTTTTGATATTTCGATTTTTAATTTGCAATTTCGATCATTCTGTCTTGATATTTCGATTTCGACTTTGCGATTTTGATGCTTCGATTTCAACTTTTTGATTTCGATATTTTAATCTGATTACTTCAATTTCCATCTCGATTTTAACTTTGCGATTTCGATGTTTTGATTTCGATATTTCGATTCGATCATTCCGTTTTGATATTTTGATTTTTAATTTGCGATTTCGATCATTCTGTCTTAATATTTCGATTTCGACTTTGCGATTTTGATGCTTCGATTTCAATATTTGGATTTTGATCATATTGTCTTGATATTTCGATTTCGACTTTGCAATTTCGATGTTTAGATTTTGACTATTCGATTTCAACTTTGCGATTTCGATGTTTCAGGTTTGATGTTTCGATTTCGATTTTTTAATTTTGATGTTTTGATTTTAACTTTGCAATTTTGATGTTTTGATTTCGATTTTTCGATTTCGATCATTCCGTTTTGATATTTCGATTTCGATGCTTCGATTTCAATATTTCGATTTTGATCAATCTGTCTTGATATTTCGATTTCGACTTTACAATTTCGAGGTTAGATTTTGATCATTCGATTTCAACTTTTTGATTTTGATATTTTAACCGGGATACTTTGATTTCGATTATTTAATTTGTAAAGAATTTCGATATTTCGATTTTGATTATTACTTTTTTACTTTTTGGTCTTAATTTTTCAAATTTTAATTGGTAATTCAATTTTGATGTTTCGATTTTAATCATTCGATTTCAATTTTTTTATTTCGATATTTTAATCTGATTACTTCAATTTCGATAATTCAATTTCTATCTCGATTTTAACTTTGCAATTTCGATATTTTGATATTTTGATTTTGATATTTCGATTTCGATCATTGGATTTAAATTTTTGTGTTTTGATTTTTCAGTTTCGATTTCGGAAATTTGATATCAACTTCGATGTTTTCCTCGACTGTTTATTTAAATAAGTCAATTTTGATGTTTCCATTCGGCAAATTTGATGTTCTACTTTTGATTTTACAATTTTGATGTTTTTATTAATTTATTTCAATATTTAAGGTGATCGATTTTTTTCAAAATTTTCAATTTCTGTTCTAAAAATGAAGAAAGAAAAAATTATGAAATCTTGCGTTATATTTTCATGCTTTTTTACAGAGAAATTTTGCTCTCCTTTTAAACCTAAGATTTGGTTATTGAAATGTATATGATTATCTTGCTATAAATGCTGCTGCTTATGCAAATACTCTCGATTGATCTTGTAAGAAGGTCAGCTTTAATTTCCGAGGGGGCTAATTAAAGGGAAAAAACGAACTTGGATTTTCCACCATTTGTACAATGTACAATTGACCTTTTTAGTATCTTTCAAACGACCTAGTTGCAATTTAACCGCAAATTCGTTATTTATTGGTCAAGTTTGAGTTAATTTGATAGATTTCTTGAACGCTCGTAAACCATGTTGGATGAATTTTGATAATCTTCGTTGTATTATTACAACTCATATGCAATTTAAAACCGGTATCGAGCCATAAATTTACCTCCGTGCGCACCTCTGAAGCTATACTTTTCGATGGATATTTCGGGTAAAACGACGAATCGTCTAGTTGCGGTACATTTTTCAAGATAAATTCATCGACTGTTCGATGGAAAAGTTTATAAATATTTTTTTTTCACGAATTCAGTTCACATTTACGTATATTGCGCTATAGAGAGAAAAAACATTCGAAGACAAAGCCACGTAGAAAGGAACTCGACGATCAAATTTCTACTACGATTTGTTTGGGTCTTGGTTTATACGCCGATACAGATGTTTCGTGTGGCGTTCTGGTTCACTGGCAAGTTTTTCATTCCTTTATCCTTCGATCGGATCGCGATCGGTTCCGTCTAATATTTTTATATTGTTATGAAGACAAGGCTTATTATCGAAGTGCTGCGAGTTTATGAAGTTAAAAGCGATTAGTTACCATTAATTTAGATACATGAACATCCCTTTCGATGTAAACCGGTTCATTGTGATGGAATAGTTGAGAAAAAGCATCTAGAGTATGATATTTTTCTCGCGATGAGTTGGCGACGTTGTTTGGTAAACCTACTTGTAAATTTTAATCTTATGTATATGGCAACCTAATTTTAAGTAACATGGGTTGTCCCTTTATGACATGAATATTTATGGATTTTTTTAAATCGGCGACGGCGCGGCGAGGCGGTGTTATCGTGTGCCTTGAATATATTAACGCGAGGTGCTTTCATCATGAGGTACGATATTTCCATTTACGCGGTACACGCGTGTGTAAGGCTCATAGGTGAAAATTTACGCTACCAAGGTTTTGGAATTTTCGTCGCCGAGACGTGAAATTTCGCAATGTAAAAGTATCAATCCGTCTATGGAGAAAGGTATAGGTATATCATACGGTGTTTTTAAAAGATATACACGAATCTAGGTGTACCAAGTGAACAATTAACTCTGACAATGAACGTGACGAAATAAGCGATGAAATATAGTGGGAATATAACGAAGTTATGTAGGCGTAAAATACCTTACAACAATATAATACAGCTACGGAGTTTTATATAGTTATATACGCGTGAACGTAGTAATATGTAGAAGGGACGGAAAATGAGCGGATCCGTTATTGAAAGAACGAAGCCAGTCTCCCATGTTGCTTCTTCGTTGCCTTTACCGTACACTCAAAAGGTTTTCCGTCTGCTGTGGGTAATTTACACCGTCGTAGTTTCATTGATAATATCGAGTAATTGAAAAATCGTTATTTTTCACGTTAAATATCGCCACCATTCACGAGTTCACCATTTCCACGAAGCATCGAGAAGTTATTACTGTTTTGGAAATTTTCCTTTGGTACTTTTTTGGCTTACGATCGCGATTTTTTTCACGTTATAAGATATACTTTTCGATGATGGTACTTTCCAGATGTAATTATGTTTATGAAGCGTTTAAATTCGTGTACGTGTTCGAAAAATATCATTTTTTCGCACCACGAATCCGTATAATTATCGGATTTTATAAATAGATTTTTCTGGGGTTTCCTCGTGTTGTAGTCTCGATGCAGTTAGCGGTGTAATTGTCGACGATTTTCTGGGAAAAATTTTCCGATGTCGACGTGATTCTTCGGTATTGCGTTTTAACGGGTTTGATGGTCAGTGGATGCTGGAATCTTGGTTTAGATGAGGTTGATGATAGGAAAGTATACCCGAAAGTATAATAATTTTCATCTCGAAAGGATAGAAAAATCAGGCGAACACGTGACAACAAGTAGCGCTTAAATCGTGAATGCGGTGATTTAAAAAAAATGAGAAATTGGGACCAGTAGATTAACTAGGAGCGCTAGTGTATCGAGGTTTGATTTCACCACGAGGCATGGTTCGATATTTTAACTTC
>QBDW01005827.1:0-13354 GCA_003261595.1 Maconellicoccus hirsutus | reverse complement strand
CTCTATAAATTTTATTGTAGTATCAAAACTGTCCAGCGGCCATCTTGAAATGTACCTACGCGAACTCCGTTTCTCTAAACTTAACTTACCACTTATCTCCGTGGAAATTGAAAATTTTTCAATTTTTTCTTCATGAATCTTTTTCTTACAACTATTTTAATAAGAGTACTGGCCAGATTTTCAATTTTCGTCTTAGGAGCCCAGATATCATCACTTCAATTTTTCTCACTACATGGTGTTTTTTTCATTTTGTAATCAATTAATCAAAAACAACTCCCGTACAGTTCTTCCCAAGTGGATTTCCTTTAAGTTCAATCAAACCGCAGTCAAATCCGTTCAGTAGTTTTCAAAAAAAGTGGTAACTCAGTGAACCCCTTTCTTCAGAAAAATCTTACTGATAAGAATGATAAAGAATAGCCTTAAGATAATTTTTGGAGATTAATTATAAGTACATCAATATCAATTTTGAATGATCGAAGCAGTCTTGTTTTGTCTAGAAATATATTATCAACCCTCCCAGTATTATAATTATGAGAAGGATCGAGTGTATAGATTTCCTAAATGGACCAATGTTCCAAAGCGTTAAAAAAAAAATATAACGTAAAAAATAATTCACGAAATATTATACTTCATCGAATCAATGAAATATGGATTGAATAACAAAATGAAAACTAATTAAGAAAACAAAAACTAACTTACTTTTTTCCGACCGCAACAGAGCATGACGTGCTTGAGTTTTTTATCGAGTCTCCGCCAGTATTTTTTATCTTTCAACATTGATTAAGATTGCTCTATTTTTTTTGGACATTTTTAATTCAATTCTTCACGCTGCCCGGTTTGATGCATAATGCTAAAAGGAACAATAAAAGTAAAAAAATGTAATTATTTTAAAATGAACTATAAAACATAAAAAAATAGGATTAGTATTCAAGTACAAATCAGTGCTAAGAAAAAAATATGATTAACTACAAAATTCAAAAAGTGTTGAAATTTTCAAAACGTTTTTTTTTACAGTTTTTTTTTGTGAATATTCATGTATCTGGGATGAAATTTCAACAACGGAAAATAAATCTTACATCGAACATGAACTATTCATTTGCAAAATAGTTGACAATTTGGAAACGAAAAACACAAGATAAATGCAATAAGTCTTCTTAATAAATCTGTACAATTAGTAAGCTACTTGATACGTTAAATCTTACAAATAGAACAGAAACAATGGAGAAATGTTGACATAATAACTATTTGCAAAAGTCTTAACAAAGAAGAATTTTCTACTTGAAATGAAATGGTGTGGAAAACTAGATTCGTTTACCATCAACATTTTACGATTCTATTCAAAATGACGTTACATTTTTTATTCTACCTGCTTACCTATCAAAAGAGAGAAAAAACAGGAAAACGAAAAGAAACGCGAGTTTGCGATGGAACACTGTACACGAGAAGCTCTCGATGTAAAAATTATTTCCACAATTTTGTTTGAATAACAATAATCAATCGTTATTAAAAAAAATGTTGAAAATTTCATATAATACCCAAAAAGTAGAATTTTTTTGAATGCAATTTCAAAAAAATAATTTGAAAAAATTACAAAAAGCGTAATTTCCTTCACATGTTGCACCGATCCTAAATCCCTCGTAAATTGTTTCACATACGGTAACAAAATTGTGTTAGTTTTAAACTATTTTAAATGAATATAGGCTGATGGTTGCAAAATCATACCGTCTGGTACGTGCTTTTTATTTTATAGTTTGAAAAGTCAATAAGTTGGAAAAACTTCTCCGGTGCAGTTCAGCGATTCCAACAAATGCGAGAATTATATAGCATTTACGCAGCCAGATCATTTGTAGATTTGTTAGAAAATTGTATCAGTGGAAAAATCAACGAAGGCCATACCCTTCGTTCATTGAACTGCAGGCAATCGTATAGAAAGCATGCGCATCTTTGGTTGAACTTATGAAATAGAAATTCTTGGGAAAACACGATTCTCACTCAGTGTTGCTCGTTGAATGGTTTTTTTTTCGCGTTATCTTTGAACGAACAACATTCAAGTAGTTTATTCAAAGGATTCTACGATGGAATTTTGATGTTGACTGATTCAAAATTCAAGAAATTGAAAAGATATGCGATCAAAGAGGGTTAATATCTTATGGTGAAATAAATTTACTCCAAGATACTTTTAAAAATGACAGTCGATTCATGATAATTAAGTAACCATCTTGTTAATGAATAGATACAGACAATTCGATGCAATAATTATTCCATTTTTCATCAATTATCGACCACCGTAAAATGAAATAAGACTCTTTATTAATTATAAATTCCAAACAACGTCTTTAGATCGTTACTTTATATTTTTCAACAAATATAAAGTACAAAACTTAGTCTGTACTTCCGCAGTCTGAAATTATCATACATGTATCGAAAATACGTTTCAGTTTTTCTAAAGAGGTAACACTGCATCAGTATTTGAGTAACAAAACTTCGAAAGCTGCTTGATATAAACTTTTTTAAGCTCTCGTTTGTTCCATTCGCAGCCCGTAAATCGATATTGAGGACGTTTTTAAGCGAATTCAACTACAACAACAGGGTAGTCTACAAAGAAAAACTTAAGAGGAATGATTCAAGACCGGAAGGAAAATAACAACAGTTGAATTTTTCGATTTTTCGAAAAATTTAAACATCGCGTTATACGATAAATTTGATGATACTTCTGATTGTTTTTTCAACCTGGAAAATTCTTTATCTAGTAAAAGTACAGATAGTGAATTTATGTAGAATGAAAAGCACAGTGAAGCTAACCAAAAAACGTTGTACAATCGTACAGTTGAGAAATAGTGAAGTATAATCTGAAAATAGAACTATGAATATTTCTGTATAACAATTACATCCATTCAATTCAAAAATTCGTCGAGGAATTCAATTCGTTACATGCCTCAAAAGGCAGAACTAAATTAATGACAGTCAAAAAGTACTGACAGATAATCGATATTACTTTCATTGCTTTCGTTTAATACGTTAATGTACTTCGTACGTTAATGAAAAACATGTTCAATATTAACCATAAACTACAATAAAATATTAAAGCAAAGGATTTAAAAACCTTTTTCCAAGAGTTCATCCTTTAATTTCCAAACAAGAGGTAAAAAGTTTCCATTAAGTGTTCTCCAACAACGCACAACTTAAAAAAAATATCGAATAAATCGTGGATTAATGATTAATTTCTATTTAATGAAATCCTTCGTCCGTTTATAATAAAAAGTAATACAATTGTTAAACTGGAATAAGCCCATTTGATAACGAAACTATCTGAAAATGAATTAAAGAGTACTTAAAAGCGTATTATCAAACTTACCAAGAAAATCCCCTTGCAATGATAAAATACGCGAATTTCAAAAAAACTCAATTCGATCAACAATGAAAAAATATCAAAAGTTTAAAAGGAAGTTACGAAAGTTACATTATTTTGACTAGATAAATGACTAGAATGATTGAACTAAACACTCAAACACACCAATTCATAACACACAGCGAATCAATTTCGTTTGAAAACTATTCAAACGACTACATAATAAAACAATAACGATATGAATTATTAATTCGTAAACTTGTATCAATTTCTAAAAATATTGTCTGATCTTTGTTTCATTTTTACGATCATATTCTTCAAATTTTGTTTGTAAACTCATAAACTGTGAACTTTCAAAACCTTTACCACACTGTCGTGCAAAGCAAAGTAGGGGAAGTTTTTTTGTTTGATAGTCCGGGTGGCACTGGTTTGGGTGGTTCTATCATCTTTATTCTTGGATTTTAGTAGTTTTAACTGAGTATTTTCAGTTTTTAGCTTGAAATAAGTAATTAATAAAATAAGTCTGATGAATTTCAAAATTATTTAATTCAATTATTTCTCACAATCATACATCACAATACATTACATTATCCAATGAACTGTGAACTGTCTCATAAAATTGGAATAAAATAACGAATAAAATTGATAAGTAATAACTAATAACTTGTTGAGAGGTGATTTAATACTAATGAAATGAGTAGGTATCAAAACAATAAAAAATGCTAAAGTATGAATTTTCTTCAAGGAAATAAAAAACTCATGAACTCATAAAGTTATTATATAACTTACATAATATAATATTTACATTACATCACAGTTGGATAAGATTTAAAAGGTACAATGTTCAAAATAACAAATTATAGGAAAATATAAAAGTTCCCTTACTTTTATGCTTCATTTTTAGTATTTATCCTTCACATCTGATGATTGAATAAAAGGATACTAAAATTATAATTATTATATAACATACACTTTTTATTATTATTCGATATCTTTTTCGTTATTTATAAAACATTGAAGCAAATTGACAGATAAATATTAAGTAAGTATTTGAAATTAAACCTTCAGCAACTAAAATTGAAATGCTCGTTTCAAACAAATTACGTTACTTAATTAATAATTATAATCTTTGATTTGTTAGCTTCAACTCAATAGTAACTGCTTCAACATTTGTTCCATTGACATTATGTAGAGGAGTGCTGATGTTGTAATATCGCCATCTGAAAATAATTAATTGTTTTGTTAAAGAAAAGGATGAATGATAAAAAAAACACTAGTGTAGTGGTTTAGTTAGACTTACAAATGACCGTAAATATCTCTGATAACAACTTCATCAATCGCTATTTGATGATGAATTGCGTTTCTTTTTGTGGTTTGTTTTTGAGCTAATTTGTAACAACTGATGTGAACAACCAGCGACGTAGTGTTTTCGGGATGGATAGAACCAAATGGAGCAGCGCTAATCCCATGTAGAATATAACCACCTTGTAATTCATCACGAAAACTGCAATTCCATAAAATGATTGTCGCATTTAGAAGTAAAAAAATCGACAAAAACATTGATACTATGTTGCGCGTACTCTGAATAGAGTTGAAAATGAGTTGCTTCGTACTCAGTTAGAAGAGAAAGTTGCATGTACGCCCGTACACTAGTCATTTCTTTAGATAGGAGAACTGAAGCCTTCAATTGATAACCTGAAATTTTTATGCGAATTACTTCACTATTTCTTTTTCTTCTAATTAAAATTTAAAACTTGAGAGATGAATATTACTGAGGAAACTAACCACAAAATGGACTTGTATCTCTGGTTGCTAAAAATAGAGGTCCTAAAAATCTGGATTCGCCAGAATGGTAACCCATTTTACCACATGTTTCATCTTCATAATTGAACGAAAAATGTCAGTAATCGTGAAATCATCAGTTCCAGAAATCATAAGTAAATAAGTACAAATACCTATCTAATTTGCTATGATTTTGGTTTCTTAGTAACTTTACCTGTACAATCAGACGGAAAACAGTTTCCTTTTTCAAAACTATTCCAACCTCCAGGACATGGAAAAGATAAAAATTCACAACCAGTTCTTTCCGATTTCAAGCTTTCCAAAAAAAGTTGCCAAGCTCGCAAATGATTGCATACCAAACTCGTGTTCAACGAACCTCCTACGTATAATTCAAATTAGAAATTATTAATGTACCTATTTACGTGATTGATGATACCCATCTAAATTTTATTCATTAGATAAAAGAGTTTTCAATTTTTGCTGAAGATATACGATATAGTTTTTTATTTCTTACGTAACTTTAGTCATACCATTACAGTAAACGTACCAATATGACTCACTAGAACCGCTCCTCTTACATGGTTACAGCCAGGTTGATCAAATCCTCCATTCGGGAAATAATCTACGTGACCGATTGGTCTAAAAATACCTAAACCTTCTGTTAAAAACCGAGCACCGTCTGTATGAATTATATCGACAAATTTAGCATCGTTTTTATTTAAAGGTGATAACGAGGAAGACAGTAATTCTCTGAATAATGGAGATGCTGGATCTAATCCTGTGGAAAAAATTAACTCGAAAATCCAACCACTTCTGGTTATTTTGAAGATATCGTTATTTTCAAATAATTCATAACAATACCGGTTATTCTCCCAATTTTTACATGAGCTTTTTGTACAGCTCGTCCAGCGTACCCTGCAATATGAGCTCCAAGACTAAATCCAATGATATGTATTTGTGAAGGATTTGTTCCGATGGACAGAATTTCCATAATTAACAAAGCAAGTTGCCTTCCAACTAATTGAGTATTAGCTGCTGCAGAAATGTACGAAGGACCTGCTGCTCCTTTATGCCAATCTACTAACACAATATTCGCATTTTCCTAAAGCAGAAATTTACTGGTTAAAAATTATAAATTTCATCATATTAACCATATTCGTTTTTATTCGACGGACTACTATCCGCTTAACCAGTTCTTTCGTAATTCCATAAACAAGAACAAGTGCGGGCATAATAGAAGGGTCAAGGTTACCTAGTTACACATAATTAAATATTTTTATTCCATAAAAATCGCACGGGTTCGCGACGACAAGAATGAAGAAAAATATTTAGTTATATTGTCACAATGTACTCCTTCATTATTAAATAATATTATTTTAAAAACTTATTAGATCAGAAGTTAAGTAGTTAGTAGGTGTAAGTAGTAGGTACAGTATATATACATACAAAGTATTTTATTCAAAACTTACTACTTCTAAGAACGATGTGGCTATTTCTAAAGCCCCGCGGTCTTGTCCACTCCCTTTGAAACCGTGAACAATTAATTTCAAAGGTAGATTATAGTCAAAACTTGAATCAATCAATGATTTTTGATGATCGCCATAATGCAACAGATTACTTGCATTGCTCTGCAAAAAGTTTCTTGTTAAAAGTATAAATTTTGTATCAACCGTCTCTGGTGATTGTGGAGGTTTTTTCAACGGTGAAATTTGAGATCGAGGCATTGGAAAACATCCAACCATATCTAAAAAAAAAATACAAATATGTAATTTAATGAGTAGGTACTTAGGTTGACACAGATGAGGTTTACATGGTACCTCCATTTTTTAGAAACATTTATTATAAACATCTGATACACCGTCTAAAATCGCAAAATTTAATATTTTTATCCATAATGAACTGTAAAATAATTACGTGGTGTATACAAAATAGGAAGGGAATGTTAAAGTTAAATAGGAAATTGAGAAAAGTTATGGTTGGATTTTTCACTTTCGCTTGGTTGACATTTGGTATAGAAAATAGCGATAACTCAAGTCCTGAAACAAGGAATGAAATTTTTGTTTTTCAAAGAATCAATCTCCAATTCAAGAATTACTCTTTTCTTCTTCTGTTACTTCCGAAAATTTTTCAAGTAGCATGAGAAAAATACTCGCCCTCAAATTGCATTCCATTTTAGGTTTAAAATATATTCAAATCATTTTACCAAATTCCTTCAAGACAAAAAAATAATATAAAAAGAAATTGAAAGCTAGGCACGTATCTCAATTGATGTATTCATATCACGGCGAACATGCAAAATTTTTTTATGCCATCCAACGCAAAATATGCAATTAACTGTACTTTCACATTCAAGAAATTTGTGAAGGTAGTTAGGTAAGTACCTAGCTAGTAGTTACCTACACAAATAAATGTATTAATTTTGTAATTTCAATGCCATCACAACAGTTGTCAAATTCGAGTATCCTATGATAAATACTACTCTAGTCAGTAATAATAACGCGCCTTGGAATTTCAGGCTTATTCGATTGTACACTTACTTAACATGTACACACCAAGATTGCTCATTTTTTCAACGTTTGAAAATTAAGTATATCTATGTATTTGTATGAAATATTGAAAAACTTTCTTACCATAACATATTTCTCGAGATCGAAATTGTATTCTTTCTTGTCTACGTAGTAAACGATTTTTTATTAATTGAGCGGCTCTTTGACCGAGTAAAGTAGCCGGGTTATGGTCTGAATCTAAACAAAAAACAAATCAACGGTGAAAATCAACACCTACCAATGAAAAACTGCAGCATTTGCATTTGAAATTTATTTTTCAAAAATTTTGATTTAGTAAAAAACGCAGAAGGGTAGGTGCATCAAAACTATTATGAGTAATCAAATTAATAGAATTTAGTGAAAATGAAAGTCCGTTATGTGCTTACTTGACAACAACATTTCTAAACAGGTCAATAGAATAATGATAACTGTATTACCTATGCTAACGGTTACGCGAAAAAGGTTAAAAACAAGAATCTGTTTACCTATATTTAAGTACGTAATCCTTGCTGCAGATTTCACATTTTAGTAAAATCGTAAATCGGGTAGCGAATTTGTTTTACTTTACGAATGAAAAAATATTTTTTCAAGAAGAAAAAAAACCTGACTAAAAAAAGTAGGCGATATGTTCATTACTTACCTTCATTTTGATTAGATGAATTCGTCCCATAGATGAAAAAAATTAAATAGAATAAAGACCACAGAACAGCTCTACAAATTTTTAAGGATGAAAGTAACATTTTGAAAACGACTAAAACATCAGGATTCATTAAAACACCATTATATTGTTATAAATATCACGTCAACGCACCACCGTTCAACACACCGAACATCTTATTTTTCACGAATACAACAATAACAATAAAATCAGAACGTCTTAATCGGAAGTTTTCGTGAAAATGAAACTTTTGTCGATGATTTATGCGCTTCAGGAAATATAGCATGCCAGGTTTAATGAATAACAAATATACGCATATTACATAACGAGAGGAATGAACTGATTATTCCTAACTCGTAAATGAAACTGCAAATGGATAAGTTAAACATACTTTCACTAAATAAAATTCCATACTGACCCAAGTTTACATATTGCTCGGATGCTTAAACACCGGTTCAAATACCAAAAGGTTTTGCTTACTTCTGAATCCCACTACACTTCAATACGAAGTACATGGTCAATGAATTCGTAGTAGAAATAAATATTCAGTATAATTGTTGAAATGATATTTAGGTACCAAAAATATCTTGATTTCGTAGGCAAGTGAAATCACCAAAATGATGTCTTCTCGAAAATTCTTGACAAAGTCAAGGCCATTTGAAAAGTGGAATAAACGTTCATTATTTTTATTATAAAATATTCAAATCAAATATAATTTCTCGAAACGATGCAATTTTACAATGCATTATTTGCAGCCTATGTCGACTATTTATACCCACATTTGCGTGAATTGAAAATATCACTCGTTCAAAAAGCTTCCTTTTCTTCCAATTTAATAATAATAACGTATCGCCGAATACTTTCTTCTCTTTTTGGTTTAATATTTGGTTGCACAAGATTGCTGTAACCTAACCACAACATAAAAACATAATTTCCATTTTTTGAATTTTCAACATCCTGTCTTGCACCATAAATTACTCACCAGACCATAAAGTTTTGTTACGAATTTAAATAATTGCATAGTCACCAAACCGATTCAAGTTCATTTTCGTAAATGCCAATTATACTATTTTCTCATTTTAAATTTAGCATAAGTGAGAAATAGAAAAATAAAAACTACACCATTCACTTAGATACTTCATAGTTCATACGTATGAATTCATAGATAGGCTACGCAGCATGAATACAACCTTCTTTGTTTGAATTTGCATGTATTTGAAGATGATAAAGTAACGGTTATGAAAGAATACATAATCACAATATTACATTATCGTATTATATCATAGAACGCGGAAAATGACAAAAAAATAATTACAGTCTTCAAAAAAACAAAGCCTAATCTTAAGAACAATTGATAATTTTTCAAAGTAATTTAAGCATAAAAAGCATTAAGCTACAATCTTTACGGTGATATCTTCACTGTTAACTTAAAATAGATAATAAATATAATGTGCGATCACAAGAATGATTATTTGGTATAACTTGAAAAATCAATAAAATACGTTTTATGATAAATAAAAGTGTAAAAATTATGAAAAATGCGAAGAATGGAAAAGTAATGATATAGGTAACAGAAAAATTGACCAAGGTAACAATGGGCAGTCGTTTTTTTTCTTCATTTAATTATAATTCTTTGTGTAATGGCACACTGATTTTCTTCAAACTGTCTTCCCAAATGGTTAAACTCTAGAATTATTATATTAAAAATTAAATCACTTCTTCATTAAATTTGAAGAAAAATATTATTTACTTTTTGGTAATACTGAATGTAATGCTCGCTTAGTGCCAATAGTATACATTTGATATCGTGTTTCTTTTCAATATTCCATCTTTCCAGATCCGATCTCAAATCCTCGTTGGCAATTTGAAGTTTGTCGTGATTTACCTAAGTATGAAAACTTTTAGACCAGATCTTACGATTTTAAAGTATTTTTTACTTCATAACCAACTTACTTCTACCGTTGTTAAAAGCTTTGGAGATATATTCGAAGAAGAATCTAATCTTTCATCTTTGCTGTTGTTTTTCCAAATTGAAAATCGCCTATCACTTTGATTATTCGATATCTGCAACGGAAAATTTAGACAGTGAAAAAGATTAAAAACAAACGACTAATTCTTAAAAGTAACGTCCATTTTTAAACAATTTCCAATTCTGTCACCATATCAGTTATTAAAACGCGTATCATGCAAAGATTAAAATCATTACAAACCTGGTCGTTTTTTTTCCTTTGCATTTCTTCAATAGATGACTCGTATTGGACTTGAACTGTGTCACGTCTCAAGAGAGCTTCTTTTACACTTTCAGCGTATAGAAGATACTCTTTTATTGGCTGAAATAAAATTGAAACATTTATACGTTACGGACAAGATAATTAATATTATTTAAATTTTACAACATACATCTTCTGAAAGGAATTCGTTTTTAGGAATTTTTTTACGATTTAGAATATAATTTAGTTGAATAAATAACTGCTTTAGATGAAAGCAAAAAATGATTACTTTTAGAAGGAGAAATGTAGAAGGGAAAGGTTTTTATTCCCAAAATTTTTTCAAAAAGAGTACTCAAAATTTTTCCCAAAATCAAGACCAGGGCATAATTGATTATATTCATCATTCAAAAAAATTGATATTTATAAAACTCACCAACAACGCGACATATTCCAAAGAATTCACCAGTAATGTATCGTGAAGTGTGCTTACATTACTTAGTGCTTCGCCGACCGATAGTAGCAACGGTGTTAAACTGATTTCTGTGCTAGCCCATTTTTCAAAATCTAAACCCAACTGAATCGTTCCTTTGGTTAATTCTGTTACAAAAATACCAATTCAATTACTTTGAACATATGTTATCAACGTTTTTAAACTAAACAGCTGCACAATATGATTTAGTAGACGATTTGTTTACTCAAGTAAAAGCAGAATGGGATAAAATACCTCTTCTTTTACCTCTTCTTTCCTTGTATATTCTGCTTAATATTTTTTCAAATGATAATAATTTTTCAGTTAAAACTGCGAGATATTTTTTAACTTCTTCGAATTCCAGACATTTCTCTTTAGTAGTGCACATTAAAGTGATGTTGTAAATACCTCCAGAAACTTTGGTGAAAATACCCGAACCAGTACTTTTTTGATAAGAAGATAACTCCTGAAAAATCAGACATGATTTCGAATCGTTTCGATGCAAAGGTTGTGCAATTAGTACAACCAAATTACATACTGTTAAACTAGCAGTTAAGAATACTTTAAGATGTTCACTGTAGCTAAGAATAGGATGTTTCACTAATCGATTCAGAAATCTATTCAACATCATCATCCGAAACATTATAAAATCTTTAGCATACCGATCCAAATGACCCAATAATGAATGCTTGTTAGGTAAAGGCTAAACAGAAAAAATCACATTTTTATGAATAATTCACATCAAAACCATCGCATAAAATACTCACAGGAATCAAACGTGTTGGGTATGTTTCCACGAATTTGTTGCGAAGCCATAGAAAATCATTGTATCGTCTACGAACTATGTATTCCGTCTCCGTAAATTCTGGTCTTGAGGTCTGCAATAATTTTTTATTCAGTATTTACTACATCTAAGGTTAACATAACGCGTACTTTGACTGAGATTCTATATGAAATGTAAGTTTCAAAAGATTCCACATGTCTTTGTGGACTATCCACGACAACTTTCAAATCAAGTACGAAACCTTCTATGTTTTCTTCTTCGGCAAAAAGTTTGAAATTTTCATATGGAATGGAATTCTATAATACAGATAGTATTAATGAGAAAGTGTTCAAAGATGAATAACTTTGTGACACAAATTAAACTTGCTTTTTTATACTCTACAGGAGAATTTTCTAATTGTGTTTGAAGATCTTCGGTGGTTTCTTTTTGTGATACATAACCATCATTTGTATTAATTTCCAAAATTGCCGCGGTACTATCTTTTGCCATGTGGAATGTTGATACAATATCCAAGAAGGGAAGTAAGTATGTAGCAGCAATTAAAACACTATAACGATCGTAACGATCACTTGACCAAAAATAAGTGAAAGGTATAGCAAAAAATGAAACGTTTGTAAAAACCAAGGGGATAATTTTAAAAATATAAAGAAAAACAATAATTAATATTTATGTCACAAAAATTGTGTCATTTTGATATCAACATGAATGATAACAATTCGTTATCGAATCGAAAATGCATTATACCTCGTAGATTATATAAAAAAACACAAAATTACTCAATTTATCTACGATTTCCTCGAACAACACTCGCTTTTTTAAAAAACTAATTACGATATTGTAATGTAAATTTAAATTTGAAAAATAATTTTTAACGCGAATTGTAGTGATAGCGATTAAAAATACCTGGGAGAGAGAAGAGGAGAAGAGAAGACGAATCGCGTATCCGGTATCCTTTTGATTTTCGGAGTCTGCGCGTGGGGTCTGCGCCTCCAAGGTGCTAATCAGCTTTTTTGACTATGAGCGCCATCAGTTGAGCTTAAGTTGAGTTGTGGATTTACGACATTACGATTGGTCTTTTTTGTGTTGAAAATGAAATAATAGATTAATGATTGGTTGATGCAAGCGGGAAGTTCAAACTTTAAAGAATTGGAAGAGATGCGTATTTGGAAACCTTACATGGAAACTGCCAATGCTAAGAAATACTGCCACGCGATTGGCTGATGGGTGTGGCTTACGCAAAACATAAACATTCGCGCTTTTACCAAAATTTAAATTTATTAGAACTTTAAAAAAGATCATTATTTTATTTTTATCTTTATCGACCTTCATGAAAGAGCTATGATGGCAAACGACCTCTCTCCTGTAAAGACATCTATTATTAATAAAGGGTAACGAGTGGCAATGTTTTTGAAAGCATTATTTCATATTTATTTGATAACTCACCAAATTTTCCGCGAACCACCGGGTTTGCTAGTCCTTCGGTTCCATTGGGTTTCCGAGTTTTTTTGGAACACAAGCAGCCATTCATCAATTTCGGTCATATATTTTATATTAAC